>CM035788.1:8812396-8838576 GCA_020466265.1 Siphamia tubifer
GTTATAATAGTTTTGGATTTTTCACGTAGTTTTAATTTGTAATTAGGTCAAAATGAACACAGTAACATGGAAAGCTATGGGAACCTTTTTAAACGTAGTGCCCCAGGGCTCAGTGCTGGGACCATTGTTGTTCATTCTTTACATTAATAATATATATGAGGTCTCAAATACACTTCAAATCATTTTATTTGCACATGACACTAACTTACTTTGCTGTGTGGAAAATTTGGAATAACTTTTGGATGCAGTGGCAGATGAATACTTCCTTTACTTAAGTACAGTTTTTATATATCTGTACTGTACTTGAGTATTTATTTTTCTCGCAACTTTTTAGTTTTACACCCTACATTTTTGTATAAATATCTGTACTTTATAATTTTTACATTCTTAGAATAGATTCATTACTTTTTCAAACTAGACAAATGAACAATAAGTCATAAATTACTGACTGTGACTTACTATATTATAATTATGACCTTTTTCTCATATTGTTGACCTCTTATCTCATAATTTTGACTTTTTACCCCATAATCTTTACCTTTTATCTCGTAATTTTGACTTGTTATGCTGTGATTTTAATTTTTTATCTCATAATTTAGATTTTTTTTTCACATCATTTTAAATTTTTATCTCATATTTCAGATTTTTTTCTCATTATTTTGATTTAGATTTTTTTATATCATAATTATGCTTTTCTTATTAGTATTTTTTAATCACATTTTTTTAAAGGCTTTATATTTTTTTTTATATTTTTGACATTTTTGTGTTTTTCCTGCTTAAATAAGTATTATTTCATCCATAGCAAAAAATGCAGTTTTACTTTTTTACTTTATTACAGTTGAGAAATTGTACTTTTTTTACTTCTACTTCAGTAAAGGAGTTGAATCAGTACTTCTATTTTACCAGTAGCTGTACTTCTACTTAAGTACAGAATGGGAGTACTTCGACCACATACGCTAGTAACCCATGAAGTAAAAACACTCGACTGTTCATTTAAAAAGACAAAACAGTTCTTTGTAACTCGTATGTGAACTCACATGTGGCAGGACATTGGGACGCCATCGTGATAATGATGAAATAACAGGACATAGATACTCATTCGTTGATGGGTTTGAGGTTTTTTTTCGGAGAAACGTCAAAACATGTCAAATGTAATGACACACTGAAAATATCCCATCTATCAAACATCCACAACAAGGCCTGGTTTTTGACATTAAAAGGTTGAGTTTACCGTCACCTACTTGTTGGAGCATCACTGCTGTCAAACACTGTTTCTGGATGTGAGGTTACGTAAACAACGGCATGTGTGAGATCAAGAGGTGGGAAGGAAATAAGTACAAATGTTACTGCACTTATTTAGGTATCTGTACTTTACCTGAGTATTTATTTTATGGCAACTTTTTTACTTTTACCGCCTATAATTGTTCATAAATATCTGTACTTTATACTCCTTACATTCTCACAATAGACTTTTTCAAACTAAACACATGTGACAATATGAAAAATAAATCACTTTTTTGAATGGAGGAGAGAAGTTGTGACTTTATATATTATAACTTTTTTTACTATGACTTTTTATCTCATAATTGTGACTTTTTCTCATAATTGTATTTTTTAATGTCACTTATTTATCTCAAAGTTTTGACTTTTTATTCCATAATCATGTATTTTTTAATCCCATAAAGGTGACTTTAATTCCAATTGTGCCATTTTATCACATAATTGGGGACTTTTTGTCATAATTGTATTTTTTAATCTCATATTTACATCAAATTTGGACTTTTTATCTCATAATTATGATTTTTGTAATGTCACTTATTTATCTCATAATTTTGACTTTTTATTCCATAATTATGTATTTTTTTTTATCTCATAAACACCTATGACACCTATTTCTTATCTCATAATTATGATTTTTTTTTAATCTCATAATTTAGACTTTTTTTATCTTATATTTATGATTAATAATTTATAATGCACTTTACATTTCAACAATCTCACATAGAAAACAAAAGATAATACAGTTCAATAAAAGGCAATTCTATAAAGGTGAGTTTTTAAACCTTTTATCTCATAATGATGACTTTTTATTCTGAATTGTGACTTTTTTCCCATAATTTCCTGCCCATAATGACAAAACTGAGTACCGTGACCTGATGATCAAACACATTATTTACACAGTAAATCACTTTTAAAGGCTTTATTTTTGGATACTTTCCATACCATATTTGGATTTGGAAAAAACACAGTTTTACTTTTTACTTTATTACAATTGAGAGGTTGTACTTTTTTTTATTATAATAATAATACATTTTATTTATCAGCGCTTTTGATAAATCTCAAGGCGCTTAACAAACAGAATAAAAACAGTATGTAAACAGGTATGAAAACTAAAACTACATCGATAAAAACAGGCGGCTTTGGCAGATGAAAAAATAATTAAATAAATAAGATGAAATAAATGGAAAGAGCAAAGAAAAATAAAAGTTTGATACTGGAGTAATCAAACTTTTACTTCAATAAATCTGTTGAATCAGTATTTCTATTATTACCAGAGTATTTTTTTCTTCACATACGTATCTGTGATCTAAATATCTACTTAAGTATAGAATAGAATTTAACCACCACTGGTAACTGAACCACACAATCAACTCACGGTTAGTCTTGAAATGTAAAAAAAAAAAACATTTAAAAAAAATAATAAAATAAAATAAAATACCAAACAATCAAAGTCCAAAAATATTAAATATCAAAGTGAGGAGGAAGGGGAAATTGTAGTTGTGTCATGTCTGTCGAGACATCTTCCAAATAAGCCTTTTAAGAACCAGTATATCCTCCTTTTTTGGAGTCATCCAAGGACAGCTATTTTGGTTTTGGACGGCTGAGAAAACTTGTCTCCTTTAACTGAAACCATATTAATAATACAGACGTCCAGGTAAAAAAATTAAAATAATACAAAGCTCAAGAGAGGTAAAGCCGCCCCCCCCCTCAAAAAAAAAAAAAAAGACAGGCCTGATGAGTGGATGATGACAGCCAGTCAACCGGTAAAAAAAGCAAAAAAAAAAAAAAAAAGCATGTGTAATTTCAGCACATGTTCTGCCTGAATACAAATCAGAGTGAAATTCAAAAGCAAATGACGCAAGTATGATGGAAGCCTGTATTTTGCAGATGGTATAGAGTGGTCAGCTTTCAGGGTTGTGTTGCTCCAGATGCTCCTGTAACGGAGACAGAGTCCAACTCAGTACATGTCCATCTGGGATCTTTAAATGTATCATTAAAGCAAAACACTTGGCAAGACGGGAAAATGTTTTCATATGTGTTCACTGTGTTGGCAGGTCGGAAGAGGAATTTAACTTTTATTTTTCCACCACAGAGTTGACTTGAGAGCAGCTTTCTACTCCAAAAATCCCCTTTATAACTTATATAATATCCTATAATTGTGGTATATATTGAATCAACAGCATCACTGAGTACCCTACTAAACATATTATATGATGGTTCCTTCATTTTAATGAGCCCAGACTTTCATGATGTCGTTTTTTGGGTTTGAAAATGATCAGTAAAGTCAACAAGATTTTGACTTGATCCCCAATTTTAGGATTTATTATCAAAATACCTTCTCGTCATTCTTTATGTTGTAGAATTGTTAAAGTTTCTGTAAAGATTATATACGCTTTTACATAGTGCATTAAAAAAAAACGGATAAATCCATCATGCAAAGGCAAACAGGCTTCGTATTCCTACAAAAAAAAAAAATGGAGTAAACATAATAACTTCCAGATGTCTTATTTAACAAGTGGATGCATCGCTTATTGGCGACCTTTTCCTTTAATTATCATTGACCAGTGATGAAAGAAAGAGCCAGGTTTGAAAAACAGCATGACACTAATGAACTGGCCAATAACCAACCAAAGCAGAAAGGATCATGTTTAAAGAGTTCAAGTGCCACGGCGGAGTCTGGGTCCGACGAGTACCAGGCTCTAGAGCGACGCACAAAGGTGCTTTTGATTAAGAGCGTTGGCACGAAGCGAGGAGAGAACGGCCTCTGCCTCGCCAACGAAACTCTCTGGTGTACGATTAATGGCAACAAGTTCAAAGCCGCCAACCGATGACTCCTTCAGGATGTTTTCCTATGTTCAACCAACAAGTGTTTAAGACAGTTGACAAGACAGGACAGTGGGTGTGCTGCCAAAACTCTGCCAAAAGAGGTGGGACATGAGGACATTAGCCAGTTTCGCTTTTACTGTTGTATTCTTCAGAAGAGTATTTGTTTTGTTTTTTTTTTACTTCATAAGAGTGAATATAAAGATGGACTTCAAGGCTAATTGGGATTTCCAAAGCAACACACTCTGTTTTAGTCAAAGGGTGATGTAATGAGATACTTTTTAACTCAGAGTTAAGGACATAAAGGGGTTATATGTGGTAATTCAACTTTTAAATATTTAACAAAATGTAAAATAAAATCATCATTAGAGTTTAAACATAAGAGCTAAGAAGTTAGGCCAAAGATGGAGAGATTTGAGCTGAATCTGGCACATTTCAAAATGAGGATCTCTTTTAATCATAGACATATATATATATATATATATATATATATATATATATATATATATATATATATATATATATATATATAGACACATATACGTGGTGATATTTTCAACAGGCATACACTGCACTTGACTGACTCACCGTGAAAGTGACTGGACTTTAGTTTAAGTGGGCGTGCAAAGAAAAGGATGACAGTAATTTTGCTGTAAAGAATTACTAGTTTGATAAAATGCTGATGCCTGTCTGTGGGTGGCAGCGAGGTGGGTGTTCAACTGTACTCTTTAATCTGATGGGTGTAGTTAAAGGTACTTTTGCTGTTGAAGTTTTCAGACTTTTATACTGGAAAAAAATCTGCATCTTACAAGGTATATTTTTCTCACTTCTAGTCAAATATCACCCTTAATTTTGAATGAACTAGTTTATATATATATATATATATATTTAATTTCAGGCATTAAGGGGGTAAAATAAGTCAAGACACTTTACAGAAAGATATAAGAACTTATTTTTAGACAATAGGTCTGAAAAATTGTATTTCAAGAAACTTTACCAAGATAATTTTCACCTGTTCCAGATTTAATTACTTAATTCAAGCAAAAAGTATCCTGTCTTAAAAAATTTTTAACTCGCTCTTAGCATAAAGGTTTTCACAAATACAGAAATTTAATAATAACTACAAAAGCACTTTGAGAGCGCAAACCTCCGCCAAGGCACCCCCCCCCATTTGAATGAAGAGAGGTCCACCAAGGAGGTTATGTATGTCTGTCTGTTAGTTAGCAAGATAAGTAAAAAAGTTATGGATGGATTTAGATGAAAATCAGGATGTGTTGGGAGTGTCACAAGGAACAAATGATTAAATTATGGTGGTGATCTGGAAGAGATCCTGGATTCTGGATCAATTTGAAATCTTATATTGCGCATTTCAAAAGTGATCCAGAATCCAGGATCTCTTCCAGATCACCACCAAAATGTAATCTGTCCATAAGTTTTTGAGTTATCCCCCCTTCCCCAATTACCACCAAAATCGAGTAATTTCCAGATCTCCCCATTACCAACCTACCCTGTAAATTTCATCCAGATCCATCCATAACTATTTGAGTTATCTTGCTAACAGACAAACAAACAAACTATGGCAAAAACATAACCTCCTTGATGGAGTTAATAATAATAATAATAATAATAATAATAATAATAATAATAATAATAATAATAATAATGGATTCATATAGTGCTTTTTTGGCCACTCAAAGTGCTTTTACATTAGTGACCTATTATTCATTCACTCTCACATGCTCCCTCTGGTGGTGGTAAACTACATATGTATCCACAGATATTCTGGTGCAGACTGACAGAAGCATAGCTGCCAATGTGTGCCTCTGACCACCATTGAACAATCATACACAGTGTATGTGACACTAGAGGGTAAAGGACACAACGGGCTGACTAGGACAGGGTGGAATTTGAACCGCCAACCCTTGGGTTATTGGACAACCCGCTCTACCAACTGAGCTATGGCCGCCACCAGAATGTAGAAGTATGTTTTCCACATAATATAGAATCACACTGGCATTCTGGGTAGACAGTCCTCATAAGACAAGTACAGCTCACAGTCAAATACACAGATTCAGCCTCCGTCCAGTTCACATCACTGACGTCTGTCAAACTGCCAAAATGTTGTAGTCTCTCTTACCTCAAAAGACTGCTCTTTTATGTTACGACATAAAGCAGGCCACCACTTTTAAGATTAACAACATGATGAAATACAGCCCAAAATATGGCTTGTCAACACAGACCGACAAAGAAACCCAGCGGACCAACGTTTCAACACACTTAGATAAATCAATTCACCCCTGATGGCACACCTCGAGTATTGTGCACTTTTTGTTTGCACTTCAGTTTCTGTTTACAGAAGCATTGAGCTACTCTGGGGAAAAGAAGGTCTTTATTCACATGGAACAACCCTCTGTTAGATACAGAGGAGCACTGCACTGAAAGTGGATTAAAAGAATACAGTGATTCCACAGTATCACACCTAATGACAGTGTAACCTTTACAAAACAAAGAGATTTCACACTTGTGCTGCCAAAGCTTCGAGTCAGTACAAATATATATATATATATATATATATATATATATATATATATATATATATATATATATATCCCAGCTAGGTCCAGCACATCACAGCAGGGTGTAAGATGCTGGCAGGTAAGGCATACATGGAGAGGCATAACCAGGTAGCGGGCATACTGTACAGGAACATCTGTACAGAGTATGGACTGGAGGTCCCAGGGTCAAGATGGGAGACCCCCCCCAAAGGTGACAGAGAACAAACAAGCCAAGATCCTGTGGGACTTCCAGATCCAGACTGACAAGATGGTGATGGCCAATCAGCCTGACATAGTGGTGGTGGATAAACATGGGAAGACAGTGGTGGTGATAGATGTAGCAGTCCCCAGTGATAGCAACATCAGAAAGAAAGAACATGAGAAGCTTGAGAAATACCAAGGGCTGAAAGAGGAGTTAGAGAAAATGTGGAGTGTGAAGGCAACAGTGGTACCAGTAGTGATCGGAGCACTAGGGGCAGTGACCCCCAAGCTGGGAGAATGGCTCCAGCAGATACCAGGATCAACATCAGAGATTTCTGTACAAAAGAGTACATTGCTAGGAACAGCTAAGATCCTGCGCAGAACCGTCAGGCTCCCAGGCCTCTGGTAGAGGACCCGGGTCTGAAGGAGACACGGGTGGGGCGAGAGGAACATTTATATATATATATGTCTGTGTGTGTGTGTGTGTGTGTGTGTGTGTTATTTTCAGCCCAATATGATCTGAAGTGGGATGGACCTGCTCTACCAACTGAGCCATGGCCGCCCCCAAACAGAACAAGTAGAACACGTGTGCAGGGTTTCACCTATTCGCCCACCTACAGTAGTTGTGCTCATGAGTTAAGGTTGTTGATTAGCACTGAATGATGTAAAATTAATGGTAAATGAACTGCACTTATAGCACTTTTCCACTTTCATGGTGCTCTAAGTCAGGGGTGTCAAACTCCAGTCCTCGAGGGCCGGTGTCCTGGATGTTTTAGATTTTTCCCTCTTCCATCACACCTGGAAACCATTACATCATTATCAGTCTTCTGCAGAAATGATGAAGAGCTGATTATTGAGTCTTAAGTGTCAGTGCTGATGTATTCTGAATGAATGAAAAATTCAGAAAAATTCAACTGTTTTCCATTGATTTTATTTTCACTGTGGTTTTACTGAAGTTTGTTCATGGAACAGGTGTCTAAAGGGTTAAGGTTTTTTAAAGGCTAAATTAAAACTGCTGGGACCAAATATCAATATTAGTTTTGTTTTTTTAGTAATTTGTTTTTGCAAATGTTTCCATCTTATTTAAAATTTTGTAAATATTTATTAGCTTTTGTTCATTTTGTTGCTCATTTTTATTTTTTTTTCTGCATTTAGTTTTTTTATTTGATTTTTTTTTTTAATTTCGTTCCGTTTGTGTCTTACTTTGTTCATGTTACTAATTATTTTGTTAGTTTATTATTCTTTTTTTTTTCTTTTTTTTTACTGTGGGACTGATAAAGTCTTAGGCGTTAAAGGGTTAAGTGACTCATGTGGAAGAGGGAAATATCTAAAACATGCAGGACACCGGCCCTCGAGGACTGGAGTTTGACACCTGTGCTCTAAGTGCTTTACACTAACCTCACATTCACACACACCAGCCATGGAAGGTTCTGCCAGACCTACTGGGACCGAGACAGGGTTCAGTGTCTGGCCCAAGGACGCTTCGAAATGTGGACAGTCAGAGCTGGGATGCAAACCACCAACCCTTCAGTCATTGGACGAACCGTTCTACCAACTGAGCCACAGCAGCAACACAATGCTAAAAAAAATTATAACAATAATAAAAAATGTACGGATAAAAAATATATGGATGTCTGGAGTCATCAAGAATTTGTGATGCCAAAAATGTTGGGAAACACTGCTTTATAGGTTATTATAATGGTATTTTACTAGTCTGATATTCTTTATCATGGGCCAGATTGGACCTAGTTTTGGCCCAGTATGGCCTGGTATGTTTGGCAGATGTGATCTGGGTGGTTTATGTGGTGCCTTATCTCTTCAAATGCTAAACTGCTGATTCAGCTAGTTTATAAATTCACAGTTGAAGTGAGTTATAATGGGTGATATTACACGTTTAGGATTTTTAAGACAGCTGTAGCCTTTTTTTTTATTTTACAGGCTGAACTAAAATGTTAGGGCAAGCTAACAATTGGCAAGGTTAGAGCCAATTAGTGGAATAATAGGTGCTTTAATATTCCTACACTGAGGTGAACAGCATCTGACAGACGACCTGTGCTCATGTCAGGACCTAAACTGTGTGCACATTGTTCCCTCTATGAAAGCGAACATGCATATGAGGAAGTCTATTACAGTCCAACACAGAACATCAAAAGGGCATAAATGCTAACAAGTTCTGTGTCGCTAACAGCTGATTCTACTCAGCTTCATCTCTTTCCCCACAGTGGGGCTGAATTAACAGTCACATTTTATACAGTGCTTAAAATACTGAAAGTTGAGACACAACCTGGATGTCTTCTCAGATATTCCATGATCAAAGTCCTGTTCGCAGTCGCTGAAGTCATCTGTGACACATAATGGTTAAACCAATGTGGAGCTGCGTTATTAGCTCCAACATACTCCTGGAGAAGCTACAGTGCATTTTAATGGCGTGCATTTTGTAAGATGAGTCACAATGGACCCTAACAGCACACAGTAACAATCAATACTTTCTTTAGTCATACTGGAGAAGTGAAGGAAAGTCAGAAAAATGAAAAAAATAAAACTCTGTACCACTGCTGTAGTGCAGATGTTAGAGAACATCACCTAACAAGAGGAACCAGAGGAACAGCATTTCAAAAGGTGTCAGCAGTGATTTAAAGCTATGTTCAGAGTGTCTGTAAATGTTCCTAAATATGACTTTTTGCTGCCTTTTGACCTGTTAAAGACAGTCTGAACGGCACTAATTCATTTATTTATTTATTTTAATCTGACCAGGCCACTTTCATATGTGGGGCTAAATCCGATACGTATCCAATATTTTAATTTTAATATCCTGTTGAGAGAACAGGGGCTGTTGATTTGTTTTGTTGTGTTTTTTTTTTTTTTTTTTTTGGGGGGGGGGTGTATTGTCAATGATGTGTTTCATTATTTTGTCATCCATATGTAATAATCAATCAATCAAACTTTATTTATATAGCACTTGTCATACATGGTGCATGTAGCACAAAGTGCTTTACAATTTAAAAGATTTAATGAATTAAAAAGAATAGAACAAATAAATAAATTAATAAATAATAATGGTAACAAAATAAAAGTAAATACATAAAATAGCTGAGTAAAATAATATTAAAAGTAAAACTGAACTAAACGCTAAAGTCAAAATAGTAGGTTTTCAGTTTACCCTTAAAAATATGAACACTGGCAGCGGACCTCAGATCCTCAGGTCGACTGCTCCATAGTTTGGGGAAATAAAAACTGAATGAGGCGTCACCAAGAGGGCTCATATGTTAAAAGCAGATCTGATAAGTAAACAGTATCTATGTGGGATAAATATGTATGTATGTGGGGGGTTTCATGAGAGAAAAAAATATAACTAGGTTGTACGTACTTTGAGAAAATTATATATAAATTCTGAATACCCAATAAAAAAATACATGGAAATAATGGTAAATATAGATGCAAGACAAAAAAAATAAATCCCTGTTATTACACCAGAAACTAAAAGTGTCAGACAAGCAAAAAGTTTGAAAACTATTATGAGGTTGAGGTTTAAGCTTACGATCTGTGTAAAGCAGTAAAAAGTCTAGACTAATTGTGCAGCTGTGGGGTACTTAAATCCTAAAATCACAAATGACTCAGTGCAGCATCCATCGTCTGATAAGGAATCAACACCAGCAGAGTCCGCAAAGCCCCGGAAATGACCCGAAACAACAAAGAAACAAAGTCACTGGCTATTAATTTATGTGTGAGCTGCATTAACACACAACATGTTAAATGTTCTGAGAAATTAACATGTCTGACATTATAACCTCTGAGTCTAAGAGATAAGATGGGGAAAAAAAAGACAATCCCACACAGCGGCTTCTCCACACAGACAAAGTCCACAGTCACAGGCTATAGAAACACTGGCTGTGGACAGAGGAAGCTCTGTGAGCTAAAGTCAACATGTCTGACATTACAACAGCGACTCAAACAATCCTGCAGGATACAGTGTGAGAGCAAAACAGACAGCAGCGCGAAAAACATCATCTACTAATAATAATAATAATAATAATAATAATGGCTTTTTTTGGCCACTCAAAGCACTTCATATTAGTGATTCATTCACTCTCACATGCTCCCTCTGGTGGTGGTAAACTACATATGTATAATGTCTCCCTTTATTAATTAGCTTTAGCGCCAAAAGGAGTCAGACACACTTTATAATACCAACACACAATTGACTATGTATTAACCATTTATTACCTATTTGTTAATGTCTTGTAAAGGTTCATACTTGTGTCTTCCAAAGATAAATGTAAAATTAGATTATTTTTAACAGTTGCAGTGTTTGTATATCTGCTTTACAGGTAAACAAAGAAACAGTTGTAAACACTGCACCTGTTGGTTAAAAATAAGCTAATTTTACATTTACACTAGCGCCTCCACATGCTCAGAAAGTTGAGGTCTTCATCCTCACCTGGTATAACTTCCTCACAATCAAACATAAAACAAAACTCTCTTGAATAATAAATCAGTCCAGTAAAATCACCTAAACAACTCAATCCCCTCTGTATGAACTGTACAGTCACTCATCACTGAGGACCCCTCCCATCCCCTCCATCACTGCTGCCATCAGACGCTACAGAACCCCCCTGACCAGGAAGAACATTTACAAGAAACCATTCATCCCCTCTGCTATAGCTGCTCTGAATAACACAAACATGTCTGCGCTGTGTTTTTAATTATTTTATGTGTGTTTTTGGTGGGGAGGGTGTTTTTGTGGACCTGTGACAAAGAAGAATTTCTGTTTTTTTTATGTGGAACAGACAATAAATCTATCCATCTATCTATCTATCTATCTATCTATCTATCTATCTATCTATCTATCTATCTATCTATCTATCTATCCATCCATCCAATTATATAAAATTACTAGCATAATCATTTTATACCAATACAGACCCATTTAATTTTTTGAGTTGACCAAAGTACAGCTTATCCTTTATTTTTCTTCATGAACTTTTGTGACTTTTCATCTAAGGTCATGAACTTGTGTGTGAAATCTAGACACTTTGATGTTTAGTGTCTGTGCAGTGTTTGTAAACAAAGATGATGTTGACACTTTAATGTGAGTAAATAACTGCTCAGATCTCTTTGATGTGCTTTGTTTTGATTGGCCAATTATTTGTATTTTGATTTCCTTTGAAGAGTCATTCAGACGCAGGTGTGTAGAAGAGGAACTTTCTCGCCCTCGTCCTCGTCACTTTTCTCACGTCACCTCTTTGACAAACACACACAAAAAAAAAGAGTTTATTCTTCAAGAGGGTTTATCACAGATGTTGAACTAAAATAAGTTTGACACCTCTGATGCAAACAGTAAATGATTGTAGTTTTTTGTTTTAACTAATCTGCAGCAGTATCAGTACCAACCCCCAGTATCTCATCTTGCAGTAATGTGGTGAGTGCTGGTATGGCCATGTCATCTGAGGAAGATCCAACACTATTCTGACCTTTAACCCCAAGCAAGCCAACTGGAGACGACCAAGAGGAACCCCCCAGCAACCTGCATGGAATCCCTCAGCACCTTTAAAGGACTAATATTTAGCTTTTTACAATTAAATTATGCATGTTATAACATTCTACGTTCGTTTGTCTAGTGTTCTTGTTTTATGTCATTTGATTCTGAGACCGACTGCATATGTGTGTGGTGCACAAAAGGCAAATAAACTTCTATTCTATATTAATAAAATAAATAAATAAAGAATAAATTGTATTTTTATAGTGCTATTTGAGGGCCGCCAAGCACTTTACATCAGGGACTCATTATTCATTCACTCTCACATTCTCACCCTAGTGCACCCTGAGGTCAAGGGTCACATTCAGCCTAATATGGTATAAAGTGTGCGGACCAGTAAAATAATATAAATAACAGGAGAGATTTTATTTCACCTTATTTTACATATTTAATTATTTTTAATGCATTGCTTGTTGTCTGCGTCGTTGAGTGTAAAAAAAAAAACACTATATGTTTGAGGTATTATTATTATTAGCAGTAGTAGTAGTATTAATATTAGTGATAGTATTAGTAGTAGTAGAAGTAGTAGTAGTAGTATTAGTCATAGTAGTAGTAGTAGTATTAGTATTGGTAGTAGTAGTAGTATTAGTATTAGTATTAATATTAATATTAGTAATAGTATTAGTAGTAGTAGTATTAGTAGTAGTAGTAGTCGTAGTAGTAGTAGTAATAGTAGTAGTAGTAGTAGTAGCATTAGTAAGAGGAGCATTAGTAGTAGTGGTAGTAGTAGTAGTGGTAGTAGTAGTAGTTGTATTAGTAGTAGTAGTCGTAGTAGTAGTAGTAGTAGTAATATTAGTAGTAGTAGTAGTAGCATTAGTAAGAGGAGCATTAGTAGTAGTAGTAGTAGAAGTAGTAGTAATATTAGTAGTAGTAGTAGTAGCATTAGTAAGAGGAGCATTAGTAGTAGTAGTAGTAGTAGTAGTGGTAGTAGTAGTAGTAGTATTAGTAGTAGTAGTAGTCGTAGTAGTAGTAGTAGTAGTAGTAGTAATATTAGTAGTAGTAGTAGTAGCATTAGTAAGAGGAGCATTAGTAGTAGTAGTAGTAGTAGTAGTAGTGGTAGTATTAATATTAGTAGTAGTATTAGTACAGTAGTAGTAGTAGTAGTAGTAGTAGTAGTAGTAGTAGTAGTAGTAGTTGTAGCATTAGTAGGAGTAGTAGTTGTAGTAGTAGTAGTAGGAGTAGTAGCGGTAGTAGTAGTAGTACTAGTAGTATAAATATTAGTAGTAGTAGTACTACTCTCTTCTTCTGTGACAACAGACCAAAATACAAAAGCGACCAGTGCTGCCCCCTACAGGATGTGAGGGTACGAATTACAACTTAAAAGTCGCTCTGGTCGTATCAATCAATCAACCAATCAATCAACTTTATTTATATATGGCACATTTAAAAACATCCACAGGGGAAGCCAAAGTGCTGTACACAAAAATAAGTTAAAAATACACAATAAAAACAACAACCTTGCGACCGCCGCTGAAAAATATCATTGATGTCCACAGATGTCGCGACATACGACCTTTGGAGGTAACGTCACATGACACCTCTGACCGTCAATAAGTTAATCGGCCGACTGATTACATCGGTCGGGTTTTAATGGAGTCTATGAGAAACAACAACAAATCATTTGCGTCTTCAGCGGAAGCATCCGGTATCTGGACTTGGAAATAGATGTGAGCGTAAACAACTGTCTGCCACTCACATAGCATAGTCAAAATATAGGCACAGAATGTTGTGCAGAGCGTCTATAGAGAGAGCAGTTTGATATGTGAGCTGCATTTCATGGACACACAGCTCCAGTCTGACACGTTCAAACAGGGAGACTGGGAATGAGGCGCATAGTCCGACCAGCCTCCACATTCAGCCACAGAAGATGCAAAGTCAGAGTGAGTCATGACCCCACCCACACCCCCACCCCAGTCCCAAACACACGCCTGTATCTTTACATGCACATCTACAGTAAGTCCAGCTATTAGGCCTGTTTACATGACAGTTTTTATTCCTGTTTAATCGAGAATAAAGGTTAATTCCACTTTAAAATTGCTGTGTAAACATGTAATTCCAGTTGAAAATGACTATTTCCAATTAAACTTAATTCTTATTCTTATTCTTCTCATTATTCTTATTCTTATGATTATGATTCCACTCTTAATTCTGAATTTGTGGAAAAATAATTACTTCCTCTTTAACATTATTCCTGTCATTCGGCCCTAGTCACATATTTCACTTTGATGACACATATATTTGTTGATTCAATCGAGCTGCTAGTTCTTATTATAACAACAATAAATGCAAAAAAAAATGACATGTAGTATCTGGTCTAACATGTCGATAGTCGAAAGAAAAAAAAAAGAAAAAAAGGAAGTGGACGTGATTGTTTCCTTCCAGACATTAAGCAGCTGTTCTGTTTAATCAAAACCTTCTGTACCTTCAGCTTTTAATGTCCAATTAACTGGAGCAGAATACACTGTTTCCATGGAAACCTTTATTCAGCATTAACATTTCAATGTAAACATGAAGGAAATATATATAATAATAATATATTTTTTATTATACATGTAAATTAAACTACTTTGCACTGTTGTATATTTATGGGGACATTGATATTCTTACACAGTAATGACATGGGGACCTCTGACACTATGGGGACCAAAATTCTAGTCCCCATGAGGATTATATGAAAATATTGTTGAAATCTGTGTAAAGTATGCAAATGATGTTCCCTAGAAACACAATAACTTGTTTCTTCTGGAAGTCCCCATAAAGCATGTAAGAAACATGTATTTTTCCAATTTATTTAATTTTTTCATTATTATTAAAAAAAAACTTCATTTGTTTTCTTTTCATATTTTTATATTTATATTTTTATATTATTTTTTTCATATTTATATTTCCGTATTTTAAAAATATATTGACTTTTCCCATTTATTTAATTTTTATTCTTACTCTTTTATTTATTTTCAGTTTTATTTACATTAAAATTAATTTTTTTTATTTCATTTCATTATTTTTAATATATTTTCAATATATTTTTTAATTGTAATAACCTTTTTATATAATTATTTAAAAAAAGAGAGATGTTTACACTCAATACACCCAATACCTGCAATTGATGATTACAAATGTAGTCCTCATGAGGCATGTAAATGAGTGTGTGTGTGTGTGTGTGTGTGTGTGTATTGTGCATTCACAAACTACTATGCCCTTGTGGTTGGATGCTAACTGCATTTTGTTGCTCTGTATTTGTACATTTTAATCTAATCTAGATAGATTTAATTTCATATATATATATATATATATATATATATATATGAATATATAAAATATAATATGATTCTGAAGTAAAAACCATCACATACACATACTGAGTGACACAAAGGCAACCACCCACAAACAGGCCCTTCCTGTTGGTGATTAGCCGTGGGGGGGTGGGGTGGGGGGGCTGTGGTTAAAGTGACAGAAAAAGGGGGAGACAAGAGAGAAATAAATGTTGATATAGCAGCACAGCTCATCCATTGTAGAGCTCCCTGGAATGAGATGTACCCAGCATGCTGCCCCCCCCCCCCCCTCCCCCCTCCCTTTTCCACAGAATAGGAACTTTCATGAAGGGACAGAGCAGAGAGCAGTGCACTGTGGTGACTGTGTAGGACGGACAAATCCGAGGAAGTAAACACAGTTGGAAGCTCACATTGCCGCTTTTGTTTAGAGAATCAGAAAAAAAAAAAAAAAAAACCCTCTGGACAAAGGTTAGGTTTGTTACCGATTTGAAATAAATGAGGAGAAAGTTCGATGAAACCTTTGATGTGTTGGTTTCATTATATAAACAGAGCTCTTACAGAACACAATGAGAAGCAGCTGACAGCTCAAACGACTTATTTTTCCCCATTTGGACGACGGTTCACTAGTGGTTCTGCCAAAAAAAATTACATTTAAATATAAATATTGAATCCACTGTAAGGCTTTGTTCAAACACTGGAAAAAAAAAGCCTCGAAAAACAATAATGAAACATGTTTTATGACAAAAACTGAACTGAGCTGATTTCTTTCAGCAGTTTTAAGTTCAAACTAGCTACGTTTTTTAACTCACAATTATTTACAGGGAATAAAATAATTGGGAATTAATTAAAGCTAGTTTCTTTGTTTCTAATTCCGAATAAAGGTTTCCATGGAAACGGGTGTATTCCACTCTAGTTAATTGACCTTTCAGAGGGTTCTGATTGGACGGAACGGCCACTTAACGTCTGGACGAACACGAACACGACCACTTTTGCTTGTGTTTCAAGAGATACTATATGTGATCTTTGCATTTATTTTGTTTGCATTTCAAGAAATCTTACCAAGATAATGTTCACTTGTTCCATTGTCTGATTATTTTTTGCTTATTTCAACAATTTCTTTGCTTCTTAAAATCAGTTCTTATATCTCATTGAAAATGTAATCTTTTTTGTATTATTTAAAGTGTGATGAGATGAACTGGTGACTCATACCTAAGTGTACCCCACCTCAGTGGCGGATCCAGATGGCGAGTTTTAGACGGGTCTAAGTGAAGTTGGGGTGGGCAAGCGCCCCCCCCTTCCATGGACATATAAAAACAATGTAATAGCTTACCCGGAATTGAAACTGATTTTTTTTTTAAATTAACACAAATAATTAAATATTCATAACTATTTTATTTCAATTGGCATTTACCAATAAATAACTATATTAAGGATATTGATCAACATTTCAGTTTGATGAGGCAACGAAAATCGGTCTAGAATTCTGTTTCTGAGCTTGTGATTGGGTGGGCACAGCTGTCAATCAGAGTGGGCCCTAATTACTGGGGGCCTGGATTAGGACCCCAGTGACCCAAGTGAGGATGAAGCGGGTTCAGATGATGAGACGAGATTAAAAAAAAAAAACACTTTGTAGGATTTAGATTTTTTTCCAGTGTAAGAAAATAGATTATCAGTGATTTTCTGGTTAAACAGCAAACAAAGGGAAATGTATGATCATGAATTAAAGTAAAGTAAAATACTTTATTAGTCATTATTCACTGTACAATTAAATTTGTCGTCTGCATTTAAGCCATCCTTTATGCCTTTAGGGCAGGGGTGTCAAACTCATTTCAGTTCAGAGACCACATTAAGCCAAATATGAAATGCAGAGGGAAATAATGAAATAATAATATAATATTATAAAAAAAATAAAGTTTTCCAAACTTTTCCTCTATGTTTTAGAGTGTAAAAAAGTTTTTAAAAAAAGGAACGTGATGAAAATGTTTAAATCCTTTAAAACTATGTAAATAATATTAAATTTCTTCAGAAAACTATGTGCAATTTTAATATTATGTCTCAGTTGATCATTTACGCTCTAAAATGGAGAGAAAGGTTTGGAGTTCATATATATATATATATATTTATTTATTTATTTATTTATTTATTTTACTGGTTTGGCCCATTTCAAATCAACTTTAGCTGAATGTGGCCCCTGAACTAAAATGACTTTGACACCCCTGGTCTAAAACAAAGAAAAATGTACTCAAAACACGGCTTTCCTTCGCACTCACGTGAGGTATTTCCCCGTCATGTTTGGTATCGTTGGAAAGATCAGGATTCCCTCTAGACAACCCTTAAATAGAAATCTACATAATTATGTATTTGAACCAATGGGAGGCCTCAAAACAAAGCCTTCTCCAGTAAACAAAATCCCTTGTTGCTATGGTGATGTTGGAAAAACAGCCTCTGATTGGTTGAATTAGCATTTTTAATAAACTTTCAGATAAATATAAAATGTTAATTACGTCTCATGACTTGTGTTTTGTTTTGATTTTTTTGGGGGGACGTTCACATTAAAAACAAATACATTAAGAGTAGGTACTAAAAGAAAAAAAAAATGCATAAAAAAATAATTAACCACAAGAGTGAAATTAAGAAGATTTTTTTTTCTTAACTGTAGGTCATAAGGTGGTGGTGGTGGTGGTGGGGGGGGTGACCCTATGCCATGAGAGAAGCTGGAATGTGGGGTCAGACGGTACAAGACCTGGTTCCCCTCCCCGACACCAGAATAGACATGATCCACGACATAAGACCACGACCACATGCACACGCTGAAGAAGAAATGCTTTGGTTTGGTCCCACTAGAGTCTGAACATGCTGGATTTATTTCCAAAATGGAATTCAACATTTCCCCTGAGGAGGCGGATGAAATATTTTATCCTTACGAAGATAAATTAAGGACAGAAGTTGGGTTTTTGTTTGCTTTTTTTCTTTTCATAATGAGGGGAACTGTAGATAGTGACCATAGTTTACAACCACAAGAGCACAGGTGTCAAACATAAGGCCTGGGGTCCAAATCCAGCCCACCATAGAGTCTGGTCTGGCCTCTGGGATTAATTTGTGAAATATAAATATTACACAGACGATATTATTAATAAAGTTAAAATCATTTGACATCAATTCGATCTAAATTGGATCAGATCATAATCATAATAAACAATAAATAATTGTATTCTTTGTTTTAGTGTAAAAAAAGGGGGAATAAATAAATGAATGAATGAATAAATACATAAATAAGTAAATGAATAAATAAAAAGACTAGCCTGTTACAAAAAATGTGAATAAACTGAAATATATGTTGAATTTTACCAATATTATGAATGATACTAAATGTTGTGTGTATCTGTAAATCCACTGTTATCTTTAAGTTGTGATGCACAAGTAAAAATAATAAACTTAAGGGGAATTAATATTGTGAATTTTACACTTCTTTTTATTAAGAATTTCAGGTTGTTAATATTTGCCTGTGTTATGTTCCAGTACAGTTCGTAACTGTAAATAATTTCATTATAGAATTTGACTATTTTTGCTCAAAAACAGAGAAAACGTCAGAGTCGACATCATTTCTAAATTTTTATCCTATTTTTATATTATTTTACTGGTCCGTTCCACTTTATACCATATTAGGCTCAATGTGACCCTTCAACTAAAATGAGTTTGACACCGCTGCACTAGAGTGAGAATGTGAGAGTGAATGAATAATGAGTCACTGATGAAAAATACTTGGGAGACTCAAATAGCACTATTTAAATTTATTATTATTTATTTATTTTATTGATGTAGAATAGAATAGAATAGAGGATTATTTGCCATTTGTGCAGGACACATAGGAACTCATGTGCAGTCGGTGTCAGAATCAAATTACATAAAAGAAGAAAACAAGACAAACATAAAACTATTTAAAAACAGGTAGAAACCTACAAACACCTGTAAAATAACTATATGTAAAAAAGTGAATTAAAATGTATATAAGAACCCCACAACAACTGTTTAAAAATAAATACAATAAATAATAATACTAATAATAATAATAATAATAATAATAATAATAATAATAATAATAATAATAATAATAATAATAATAATAATAATAATAAATACAGGCAAATAAACTAAAACTCACAGCAAGGAGGAACAGGAAGAAATTTTCACTTATTATTATTATTATTATTATTATTATTATTATTATTATTATTATTAAGAAGAAGAAGAAGAAAGATAAGGAGATTTGAGCATTGGATTAAATATGAGACAAAAGTGAAAGACAAATAAACGTATTTTTGGTTGTTCAGAAGGACCAATAAAGGCTCCAGTTTCAAAGAACTGGAATGTTCTGTCAATGATTTTAATGGTTCAGACTTTACAGTATTAAATAAAGGAATATATTTATATTACAATATAAATATATTCTAATATTTTCCCCCAAAAAATGTAAAACACAGAAGATAATATTAGAATCAATGGTGATAAACCTACTCAGGAAGGTTAAATATAGAGGAAAAATCATTTGGGAACTGCCATAAAAGTAGCACTGGGTCTTTATGTGTTAATATAAAATAGTCAAATATGTCCTGAACATGGATTTAAACCCAGATATTCACCAGTGTCAGAAGCACATTTTTTCCAATGGGGGAGTTTTACTTTAACAGCTGATAAGACTCATTTGCTGTGACTCCAGACTGACGTACAAAAATGTTGACTACACATGTAACTGGGGTATGTTTGAATAATCAGGTTTAACCCCTTAATGCCTGAATTTATACATAAATAAAAGTAGTGCCCTCAAAATTAACTCATTCATGTGGATTAATGCATCATCAGGATCAATCTGAGTAAAAAACACATTTTTAACACAATACGTATTTTCTTTTACACATTATTTTTTAAATATTTGACTGAAAAAGCACAAAATATAGAAGAAAACATCTTTATAAAAAATAATAAATCACTAAATACAGAGAAAAGTTGACATGGGGATAACTATAAAAACAGTACTGGGTCTTTAAGGGTTAATTTTTCTTTTATTACGTTTTCTTCTTCTTCTTTCTCTCATTTTTAAAGACACAATTAAACCCCACAGTGGTTTAAAAGTGACACAAAGTCAAACATGTAAAGTGTTAAGTGGATCAAAGTGTGCAGTGGTTTGTGCACATCTGCTCCAGTCATCAGTGTTAAGGATTCACCAATAAACTCCTTCACTTTTTATAGAAACACTGTGTTATAGAAAAACACTGGACAGAAAATAGAGGTAGGAAGGAAGGGAGAGAGAGAGAGAGAGAGAGAGAGAGAGAGAGAGAGAGACAGAGAGAGACAGAGACAGAGACAGAGACAGAGACAGAGACAGACAGATAGACAGATAGACAGATAGATAGACAGACAGATAGACAGATAGATAGATAGATAGATAGATAGATAGATAGATAGATAGATAGATAGATAGATAGATAGATAGATAGATAGATAGATAGATAGATAGATAGATAGATAGATAGATAGATAGATAGATAGATAGATAGATAGATAGATAGATAGATAGATAGATAGATAGATTTATTGTCTGTTCCACATAAAAAACTGAAATTCTTCTTTGTCACAGGTCCTCAAAAACACATTGCTCTGAATAACACAAACATGTCTGCACTGTGTTTTTAGGGTTTTTAATTATTATATGTGTGTTTATTAATTGTAGCAGTTACTCTGAATGGTTTCTTGTAAATTCACTGCCCTAATGGTACCAACGATGGGTTCAATACAGAGGACACATTTTATTTTACAGTGTTTAATGACAAATAAAATACTTTACCTTTAATCTGAATTAAACGTATTGAGTGTCTTTGCCCAAGGACACTTCAACAGAAAGAACCAGGATTCAAACCATCAACCCTGTTCTACCAACTGATCCACAGCCGCCCACTAAACCTGCTGTGGAAGTTGAGAAATTACTCATGTCATTGCCAACATAAAATATATATATATATATATATATATATATATATATATATATATATATATGTGGGGGGTGGAGAAGTGGGATATGAATCAATAAATTAACTAGATACGAGTATAAACAGACTTTAAAATACCTTCGTCTGATGAAGAATAATGTTGTTTGTCTTGAACTAATGGAAACTCCCTTTCCTCATCTGTGTATTATTTCTTATTTTTTATTGATTTAACCAAGAACATAAATTTAAACATTTACATTTTCATATTTAAAGCTTGTTGGCATGTGACAAACCCATAACTCCACCAAAAATAAGTGCACTGTGGTCCTGCAATAACAGTAATAAGAACATTATAGGTCATTAGAGGAGTTCATAAAGCTCAGAGAAACCACAGAAGAAGTGAAAAACTCCACAAATACAGACGCACTCTAAGATTAAACTGGTTTTAAATGAATGGGAAAAGGACAAATGTGACGACTGTTGACTTATTTAATTAATTTGGCTTTGAGGTGTGTTTAAGGAACGCTGTTGTTATACTTTTAGGACTTTTTAAAGAAAATAATTGATGTTTTACATGTTCTTATCAGTTGTAAATTGTGTTGTTGGGGTCTTTTTTTTTTTGCAATATTAGCAATTTAACAACTTTAACCTCCTGAGTCCCAGCAATAAATTTTTTGTCCTCTGTAGTGGACAAGAATTTCACACTTTTATTTAAAAATAATAAATAAAAAATGTCCACTGAAAAGGACATTATGTTAAAAAGAATTTTTTAAAATGTATCTGAATAAACTGTTGCATCATGCTATTTCCAATTAAGGCAATTATTTCATGTAAAATGGCAAACAATGCTTTCCTACTGGGTCCCAGGAGGTTAAGTTTGTTTTCACAGACTTTCATTGTGTTTGTGTAGATTTTTGTGTGGATGTACAGATGTTATTTCCAGTTTCGTGGAACTTTTGGACAGGACCATATTAAAAAGACTTTTATTATCTCAATATTTGTTTTCAAAGTTAAATAAAAGTTATAATAATAATAATAAATCATATATATATATATATATATAAAATACAAATAGACAAAAGCAGGTTAAAAAGACAGTAATATTAATATAAAACACTGAAGCATTAAAGCTTATCTTAACCCATACAGACCCAAACATCCACAGGTGACAAACAGCATTTACTGATAGATGTTCAATTAATTCATGTTCATGGTCAATTAATTATATATTTTACAGAAACGTGACTTTTTCTGCAGTTTTCTGACTTTTTGAACTTAAATCTGACTCTTTTTATATTAATATCGACATCATCAGTGAATTAAACACAGAAAAACACCTGATTTATACAAAATAAAATACAAAATGCAAAGGATATTAGAATAAATAAATGGTGACAAATCACTTAAAAGTCAAATATAGATGAAAATCAAATTCATTAATCAATATAAAAGTAACAGTGACTGTTTATGGGTTAAATAAATGATTTTTCAGAAGTGCAAAACTTATTAAAATGTTTATTTATTTTATTTAGTCGTGTTTAAATCGAATATTAGCTTAAATAAAATGTATTCACTGATAGTGGAGAGAGTCACAGTGCGTGGAATAACTGTCCCACGCATAAACATCCGCTTCTATCCATAACAATGTGGAAGTAAACACGGTCTTACCTGTTCCACGTCCTGCGCCGTGGACACTTTCCTGTCACGACCCACGGACAGAACAGACCAGGACACACTATCCTGGAGAAAACACTGATCACGGCCACGAAACTTTCACAGCTTCAACTCAAACTTTCCACTCGGGACCTTTTTTCACATGTGTACTCCTCTTTAGTCCTGCCCCAAAAATATATATATTTATATAAAAAAATAAAAAGACAGACTTGGTGTTGGTTCCCACGCGCACAGGTCGGGGCTCAGACAGTTTTCCGTGGGTTCACGCGCCTGTGTTTGATGATGAAGTGGGAACAGAGTTTGAACAAGAAGGAAATGAAGTTGGAAAGAAGAGAAGAAGAAGATGGTGCGTTTACTGACTCCTACAGGCTAAACACTGTCCAGCTGCGTTCACTGACACTACACTAATACTGACCACTGACACGTACAGGAAATGGTAAAAAAAAAAAAAAAAGTAATTAAATTAAAAAACGAAATTAAATCAAATTATTAAAAAAAATATATATACACTTAAAAGTTGAAGTAAAATTAAATACAAATAAATACATGTTTAAAAAAATTAAATAAAAATAAAACAATAAAATAAAAATAAATACAACAAAATGAAATAAAATAAAATAATATGGAAATAACGTAATAAAATAAGACAAAATAAAACAAAACGAAATAAAATAAAATTTAATTAAATATGAGTTTTGTCAGATGATCACAATAACTATAATAATGTTAATATGGAATAAAAAAAAATGAGTAAAATAGAATAGAATACATTACAATACTACTACTACTAATATTATTATTAATAATAATAATAATAATAATAATAATATTTAAAAAAAATTAACATTAGTAACAATAATAATAATAATATTAGTAGAGTACACCCTGAAATATAAACTCATTCATTCATTTATTCATTCATACCAATTAAACCCAAACTGTAACTTCAGTATTTTTAATTGAAAACAATTTTGCAATTTTTTTAATATATATATATATATATATATCTATATATATATATATATATATATATATATATATATATATATATATATATATATATATATATATATATATATTTTTTTTTTTTTTTTTTTTTTTTTGAAAACTTTTTCAAAATTGGTATGGTTAATTGGTAAAAAAAAAAATATTTAAGTAAATGTTTGAAATTGTTTTAATTAATTTGCATTTCCTGTCCACCATACATAGTTATATTATTATCTTAAAAATCAGATTTCAGTATCATTCAACATTTTTTCTTTCTTTTCACTCCTTTATCCTCTTTCGTGTTCTAATTATTTTATGTCATGACAGCAGCGGCCAGTAAATCCTCATCTATATCTATCCATCATTTCTACTGTATTGGGCCAAAATCACCAACATTTATGATGTGCAGCCAGCCGTCAGGATCTGCCACTGCCATGTGTGCAATTAACAGATTAAAGTAAGCAACACGTACGGAAAAGTAGCATCTAAGCCAAACGATTTCCAGCCAAAAAACGGGTCCAGTGAAGGAGACAAGTGGACTAAATAACATGTCCTACTACAGTGTCACTTTACATTTAACCCAAACACAGTCTTATTTGTTCTCAGATTTCCATCCATTAAAATCCAGTTATCTCCTCAACATGTGGAGCGCAGATGTAACATGTGGTGGACGTCTACATATGTTCTGCTCCTGCTACCACTGCACTCACTATAGGTTGTCATTATCATCTACATTAGCATCTTAATCAATTAGCTCACGTTAGCCTTCTGCACAGAACACTAGCAGAAGGTCCACTGTTTACACACACAGAGGATGGGGAATCTTGAACTCATCACGAGTGTCTGTGGACGGGCTCTGCTGTCATGATTGCACCACCGTTAACCGCGTGTAACGGAGTCTAATTTAAAAGACATAATAATTAAAGTGTGCATACTGGACCCCTGACGGAGGGGAAGATGTGAGCTCAAACCAGACTGTAAGTGGTGTGTTTAAAGCACTCTTCAATTGTGTTGGCCTTTCTGACTGGCTTCATTCAAAACTGTATTTATTTATTTTTTTACTGTACGATATTTGTTATGGATACCAAAAAAAACCCATCAAGTCAAGAGAATATATAATCAAGTGTTTCCAGCCACAACAAGCCCCGCCCCTCACACGTATTGTAGCTTATTTTGGTATCATTCAACTGTTTCGTTTCATCATCTGAACCCACTTTATCCTCACTAGGGCCATGGGGGTCACAGGGGTCACTGGGGGCCTAATCCAGCTACAATGGGTAAAGGTGGGGTACACCCTGTATGAGTCTCCAGTTCATCTCAGGGCTGAACATATATAAACAAACAATCACTGTCACATTCACACCTATGGGTGATTTAGTTTAACCAGTTAACCTATAAGTGCATGTGAACCAGGGTCCACTGTGCTGCACCATTCAATATATGTTGAATCTAAAAATTATATATCTGCCAAGTTTGACATAATAATGACTCTGAATCCCCAGTGACACCCCCCCCCCCCTTCCAAATATAACTGCAATAGACATGATGGGGCAATTTCAAATGTATTTTTATTGAGTACAGAATGCTTAGTACAAACGTTTTAATATTTTAAATACATGTGTATATCATCTATCTATCTACCTACCTACCTACCTACCCACCCACCTATCTATCTATCTATCTATCTATCTATCTATCTATCTATCTATCTATCTATCTATCTATCTATCTATCTATCTATCTATCTATCTATCTATCTATCTATCTATCTATCTATCTATCTATCTATCCATCCATCCATCCATCCATCCATCCAATTCACAGACCACTTAAATCCAACTGTGTCTGTAAAAACACATACATTTCT
>CM035788.1:8838676-8871176 GCA_020466265.1 Siphamia tubifer
CATTTTAACGAAAGGCATCAGTGATAAAAGTGATAAATGAGGCAAGTTTGATGGAAAAAAATAATAATCTTGTGAATGGGAACAGTTGTACAAAATAAGAAAATAAACATTTGGGGGGGGGGGGGGGACTGAGTTATTTATGTTTTTTTTCCCATCAGCCTGAGCCAATGACTAATACAGGCTATTTATATTTCTAAGCCAATATTTAGAACTGATACTGATTTATTTGTTTTTATTCTCTGTCGAATGAAAACAAACGGCAGAAAATCTTCCTTTCTTACAATTAGAAAACTATTTATTTTGTGGGTTTTTAATAGTGATCGACCAATATGGATTTTGTTGGAATGATACCGATTTATTTTACATTAGCCGATGACGATACAGGTCATTGATATTACTAAACTGTCATTTCTAACCCGATATTTAGAGCCTATACAGAATCTATTTATCTGTCAAATGAATAGAATAGAATAGAATGGAATAGAATAGAATAGAATAGATTATAAAAATTAAAATTGCGTTAAAATATTTAACTAGATTAATGATGACGATGGATTAAATGGCGTTCATTCTGACAGCCCTAGACCTAAGGCATCGACAGAAAAACCACAGACACTTCAACAAAAGGCATCATTTCAACACAGAAGCGACAAATTGAAGCAAGTTTGAAGGAAAAACTGTTGTGAATGGGAACAATTGTGCAACTTTATTCCGAAAACACAATAACAAACAAACAAACAGACGAATGGACAGATTCATATGAGCGTCGTCTACCCTGCATTACATGAAAAATAAAAAAAAATAATGCAACTTTTCTATTACACAGCCAGCTATTTCCAACAATTCAGGGTTACCGGGAACTCTCTAGAGATGCTTTAAATTGTCCTTGGCAAAACAGCTGCAGGCTCCAGCAGATTTGAAACAATTTTGAGTCCACCAGCAGCCAGCTATTTCCATTCACTGGTACAAAACAATACAAAGAGATTTTGCTTAATTTGAGCATTAAAAGTGCAGTTTGCTGTGCTATATCTGGTGTCGGGTTCATGAAATCCCTGTACGCTTGGCTGAAGAACCTCATTTTGTCCCAACAATGGAGCGAAAATGACATTTATTCAACACAATACTGTGGTTCATTACACGCAATGGAAAAGCATCACTACATCTCAGAATAAAACTGAAAATAGCTTCTCCCTGAACAAAAGAAACCCATCCATTTTCAGTTCTCTGAAACCATCATCAGAGGTGGTAAACATAAGCAAAGGCTACGAACTATTGACAAAACGTACATTTGTTCAGTCGTTAATACTAATTAGTCTACATTTATCTAATAGCAGCCGGGGTGTGTTGTTTATTAAAGCTTAATTTACCCACTATAAAGAGAATATGGCTATTATGTGGGAAGAAAGAAGTCTATTAAATATTAAAGAACATTTTCCATGTAAGATGTGGTCTTAAATTTTTACATTTATAAAAGTTATATGGAAAACTGGGAAAATATTGACCTACAACAGAGTTAATTTAAATGCTTCATATTTAGCTAAACCCCCTTTTATTAGTCTGTGGTTTTACTTGTTTGTGAATTTCAATTCATACCAAGGTTATAATAGTTTTGGATTTTTCACGTAGTTTTAATTTGTAATTAGGTCAAAATGAACACAGTAACATGGAAAGCTATGGGAACCTTTTTAAACGTAGTGCCCCAGGGCTCAGTGCTGGGACCATTGTTGTTCATTCTTTACATTAATAATATATATGAGGTCTCAAATACACTTCAAATCATTTTATTTGCACATGACACTAACTTACTTTGCTGTGTGGAAAATTTGGAATAACTTTTGGATGCAGTGGCAGATGAATACTTCCTTTACTTAAGTACAGTTTTTATATATCTGTACTGTACTTGAGTATTTATTTTTCTCGCAACTTTTTAGTTTTACACCCTACATTTTTGTATAAATATCTGTACTTTATAATTTTTACATTCTTAGAATAGATTCATTACTTTTTCAAACTAGACAAATGAACAATAAGTCATAAATTACTGACTGTGACTTACTATATTATAATTATGACCTTTTTCTCATATTGTTGACCTCTTATCTCATAATTTTGACTTTTTACCCCATAATCTTTACCTTCTATCTCGTAATTTTGACTTGTTATGCTGTGATTTTAATTTTTTATCTCATAATTTAGATTTTTTTTTCACATCATTTTAAATTTTTATCTCATATTTCAGATTTTTTTCTCATTATTTTGATTTAGATTTTTTTATATCATAATTATGCTTTTCTTATTAGTATTTTTTAATCACATTTTTTTTAAAGGCTTTATATTTTTTTTTATATTTTTGACATTTTTGTGTTTTTCCTGCTTAAATAAGTATTATTTCATCCATAGCAAAAAATGCAGTTTTACTTTTTACTTTATTACAGTTGAGAAATTGTACTTTTTTTACTTCTACTTCAGTAAAGGAGTTGAATCAGTACTTCTATTTTTACCAGTAGCTGTACTTCTACTTAAGTACAGAATGGGAGTACTTCGACCACATATGCTAGTAACCCATGAAGTAAAAACACTCGACTGTTCATTTAAAAAGACAAAACAGTTCTTTGTAACTCGTATGTGAACTCACATGTGGCAGGACATTGGGACGCCATCGTGATAATGATGAAATAACAGGACATAGATACTCATTCGTTGATGGGTTTGAGGTTTTTTTTCGGAGAACGTCAAAACATGTCAAATGTAATGACACACTGAAAATATCCCATCTATCAAACATCCACAACAAGGCCTGGTTTTTGACATTAAAAGGTTGAGTTTACCGTCACCTACTTGTTGGAGCATCACTGCTGTCAAACACTGTTTCTGGATGTGAGGTTACGTAAACAACGGCATGTGTGAGATCAAGAGGTGGGAAGGAAATAAGTACAAATGTTACTGCACTTATTTAGGTATCTGTACTTTACCTGAGTATTTATTTTATGGCAACTTTTTTACTTTTACCGCCTATAATTGTTCATAAATATCTGTACTTTATACTCCTTACATTCTCACAATAGACTTTTTCAAACTAAACACATGTGACATTATGAAAAATAAATCACTTTTTTGAATGGAGGAGAGAAGTTGTGACTTTATATTTTATAACTTTTTTTACTATGTCTTTTTATCTCATAATTGTGACTTTTTCTCATAATTGTATTTTTTAATGTCACTTATTTATCTCAAAATTTTGACTTTTTATTCCATAATCATGTATTTTTTAATCCCATAAAGATGACTTTAATTCCAATTGTGCCATTTTATCACATAATTGGGACTTTTTGTCATAATTGTATATTTTAATCTCATATTTACATCAAAATGTGGACTTTTTATCTCATAATTATGATTTTTGTAATGTCACTTATTTATCTCATAATTGTGACTTTTTATTCCATAATCATGTATTTTTTATCTCATAAACACCTATGACACCTATTTCTTATCTCATAATTATGATTTTTTAAAATCTCATAATTTAGACTTTTTTTATCTTATATTTATGATTAATAATTTATAATGCACTTTACATTTCAACAATCTCACATAGAAAACAAAAGATAATACAGTTCAATAAAAGGCAATTCTATAAAGGTGAGTTTTTAAACCTTTTATCTCATAATGATGACTTTTTATTCTGAATTGTGACTTTTTTTCCATAATTTCCTGCCCATAACGACAAAACTGAGTACCGTGACCTGATGATCAAACACATTATTTACACAGTAAATCACTTTTAAAGGCTTTATTTTTGGATACTTTCCATACCATATTTGGATTTGGAAAAAACACAGTTTTACTTTTTACTTTATTACAATTGAGAGGTTGTACTTTTTTTTATTATAATAATAATACATTTTATTTATCAGCGCTTTTGATAAATCTCAAGGCGCTTAACAAACAGAATAAAAACAGTATATAAACAGGTATGAAAACTAAAACTACATCGATAAAAACAGGCGGCTTTGGCAGATGAAAAAATAATTAAATAAATAAGATGAAATAAATGGAAAGAGCAAAGAAAAATAAAAGTTTGATACTGGAGTAATCAAACTTTTACTTCAATAAATCTGTTGAATAAGTATTTCTATTATTACCAGAGTATTTTTTTCTTCACATACGTATCTGTGATCTAAATATCTACTTAAGTATAAAATAGAATTTAACCACCACTGGTAACTGAACCACACAATCAACTCACGGTTAGTCTTGAAATGTAAAAAAAAAAAAACATTTAAAAAAAATACTAAAATAAAATAAAATACCAAACAATCAAAGTCCAAAAATATTAAATATCAAAGTGAGGAGGAAGGGGAAATTGTAGTTGTGTCATGTCTGTCGAGACATCTTCCAAATAAGCCTTTTAAGAACCAGTATATCCTCCTTTTTTGGAGTCATCCAAGGACAGCTATTTTGGTTTTGGACGGCTGAGAAAACTTGTCTCCTTTAACTGAAACCATATTAATAATACAGACGTCCAGGTAAAAAAATTAAAATAATACAAAGCTCAAGAGCGGTAAAGCCCCCCCCCCCCCTCAAAAAAAAAAAAAGACAGGCCTGATGAGTGGATGATGACAGCCAGTCAACCGGTAAAAAAAGCAAAAAAAAAAAAAAAGCATGTGTAATTTCAGCACATGTTCTGCCTGAATACAAATCAGAGTGAAATTCAAAAGCAAATGACGCAAGTATGATGGAAGCCTGTATTTTGCAGATGGTATAGAGTGGTCAGCTTTCAGGGTTGTGTTGCTCCAGATGCTCCTGTAACGGAGACAGAGTCCAACTCAGTACATGTCCATCTGGGATCTTTAAATGTATCATTAAAGCAAAACACTTGGCAAGACGGGAAAATGTTTTCATATGTGTTCACTGTGTTGGCAGGTCGGAAGAGGAATTTAACTTTTATTTTTCCACCACAGAGTTGACTTGAGAGCAGCTTTCTACTCCAAAAATCCCCTTTATAACTTATATAATATCCTATAATTGTGGTATATATTGAATCAACAGCATCACTGAGTACCCTACTAAACATATTATATGATGGTTCCTTCATTTTAATGAGCCCAGACTTTCATGATGTCGTTTTTTGGGTTTGAAAATGATCAGTAAAGTCAACAAGATTTTGACTTGATCCCCAATTTTAGGATTTATTATTAAAATACCTTCTCGTCATTCTTTATGTTGTAGAATTGTTAAAGTTTCTGTAAAGATTATATACGCTTTTACATAGTGCATTAAAAAAAAAACGGATAAATCCATCATGCAAAGGCAAACAGGCTTCGTATTCCTACAAAAAAAAAAAAAAAAAAATGGAGTAAACATAATAACTTCCAGACGTCTTATTTAACAAGTGGATGCATCGCTTATTGGCGACCTTTTCCTTTAATTATCATTGACCAGTGATGAAAGAAAGAGCCAGGTTTGAAAAACAGCATGACACTAATGAACTGGCCAATAACCAACCAAAGCAGAAAGGATCATGTTTAAAGAGTTCAAGTGCCACGGCGGAGTCTGGGTCCGACGAGTACCAGGCTCTAGAGCGACGCACAAAGGTGCTTTTGATTAAGAGCGTTGGCACGAAGCGAGGAGAGAACGGCCTCTGCCTCGCCAACGAAACTCTCTGGTGTACGATTAATGGCAACAAGTTCAAAGCCGCCAACCGATGACTCCTTCAGGATGTTTTCCTATGTTCAACCAACAAGTGTTTAAGACAGTTGACAAGACAGGACAGTGGGTGTGCTGCCAAAACTCTGCCAAAAGAGGTGGGACATGAGGACATTAGCCAGTTTCACTTTTACTGTTGTATTCTTCAGAAGAGTATTTGTTTTGTTTTTTTTTACTTCATAAGAGTGAATATAAAGATGGACTTCAAGGCTAATTGGGATTTCCAAAGCAACACACTCTGTTTTAGTCAAAGGGTGATGTAATGAGATACTTTTTAACTCAGAGTTAAAGACCTAAAGGGGTTATATGTGGTAATTCAACTTTTAAATATTTAACAAAATGTAAAATAAAATCATCATTAGAGTTTAAACATAAGAGCTAAGAAGTTAGGCCAAAGATGGAGAGATTTGAGCTGAATCTGGCACATTTCAAAATGAGGATCTCTTTTAATCATAGACATATATATATATATATATATATATATATATATATATAGACACATATACGTGGTGATATTTTCAACAGGCATACACTGCACTTGACTGACTCACCGTGAAAGTGACTGGACTTTAGTTTAAGTGGGCGTGCAAAGAAAAGGATGACAGTAATTTTGCTGTAAAGAATTACTAGTTTGATAAAATGCTGATGCCTGTCTGTGGGTGGCAGCGAGGTGGGTGTTCAACTGTACTCTTTAATCTGATGGGTGTAGTTAAAGGTACTTTTGCTGTTGAAGTTTTCAGACTTTTATACTGGAAAAAAATCTGCATCTTACAAGGTATATTTTTCTCACTTCTAGTCAAATATCACCCTTAATTTTGAACGAACTAGTTTATATATATATATATATATTTAATTTCAGGCATTAAGGGGGTAAAATAAGTCAAGATACTTTACAGAAAGATATAAGAACTTATTTTTAGACAATAGGTCTGAAAAATCGTATTTCAAGAAACTTTACCAAGATAATTTTCACCTGTTCCAGATTTAATTACTTAATTCAAGCAAAAAGTATCCTATCTTAAAAAAATTTTAATTCGCTCTTAGCATAAAGGTTTTCACAAATACAGAAATTTAATAATAACTACAAAAGCACTTTGAGAGCGCAAACCTCCGCCAAGGCACCCCCCCCATTTGAATGAAGAGAGGTCCACCAAGGAGGTTATGTTTGTCTGTCTGTTAGTTAGCAAGATAAGTAAAAAAGTTATGGATGGATTTAGATGAAAATCAGGATGTGTTGGGAGTATCACAAGGAACAAATGATTAAATTATGGTGGTGATCCGGAAGAGATCCTGGATTCTGGATCAATTTGAAATCTTATATTGCGCATTTCAAAAGTGATCCAGAATCCAGGATCTCTTCCAGATCACCACCAAAATGTAATCTGTCCATAAGTTTTTGAGTTATCCCCCCTTCCCCAATTACCACCAAAATCGAGTAATTTCCAGATCTCCCCATTACCAACCTACCCTGTAAATTTCATCCAGATCCATCCATAACTATTTGAGTTATCTTGCTAACTAACAGACAGACAAACAAACAAACTATGGCAAAAACATAACCTCCTTGATGGAGTTAATAATAATAATAATAATAATAATAATAATGGATTCATATAGTGCTTTTTTGGCCACTCAAAGTGCTTTTACATTAGTGACCTATTATTCATTCACTCTCACATGCTCCCTCTGGTGGTGGTAAACTACATATGTATCCACAGATATTCTGGTGCAGACTGACAGAAGCATAGCTGCCAATGTGTGCCTCTGACCACCATTGAACAATCATACACAGTGTATGTGACACTAGAGGGTAAAGGACACAACGGGCTGACTAGGACAGGGTGGAATTTGAACCACCAACCCTTGGGTTATTGGACAACCCGCTCTACCAACTGAGCTATGGCCGCCACCAGAATGTAGAAGTATGTTTTCCACATAATATAGAATCACACTGGCATTCTGGGTAGACAGTCCTCATAAGACAAGTACAGCTCACAGTCAAATACACAGATTCAGCCTCCGTCCAGTTCACATCACTGACGTCTGTCAAACTGCCAAAATGTTGTAGTCTCTCTTACCTCAAAAGACTGCTCTTTTATGTTACGACATAAAGCAGGCCACCACTTTTAAGATTAACAACATGATGAAATACAGCCCAAAATATGGCTTGTCAACACAGACCGACAAAGAAACCCAGCGGACCAACGTTTCAACACACTTAGATAAATCAATTCACCCCTGATGGCACACCTCGAGTATTGTGCACTTTTTGTTTGCACTTCAGTTTCTGTTTACAGAAGCATTGAGCTACTCTGGGGAAAAGAAGGTCTTTATTCACATGGAACAACCCTCTGTTAGATACAGAGGAGCACTGCACTGAAAGTGGATTAAAAGAATACAGTGATTCTACAGTATCACACCTAATGACAGTGTAACCTTTACAAAACAAAGAGATTTCACACTTGTGCTGCCAAAGCTTCGAGTCAGTACAAATATATATATATATATCCCAGCTAGGTCCAGCACATCACAGCAGGGTGTAAGATGCTGGCAGGTAAGGCATACATGGAGAGGCATAACCAGGTAGCGGGCATACTGTACAGGAACATCTGTACAGAGTATGGACTGGAGGTCCCAGGGTCAAGATGGGAGACCCCCCCCCAAAGGTGACAGAGAACAAACAAGCCAAGATCCTGTGGGACTTCCAGATCCAGACTGACAAGATGGTGATGGCCAATCAGCCTGACATAGTGGTGGTGGATAAACATGAGAAGACAGTGGTGGTGATAGACGTAGCAGTCCCCAGTGATAGCAACATCAGTTAGAGAAAATGTGGAGTGTGAAGGCAACAGTGGTACCAGTAGTGATCGGAGCACGAGGGGCAGTGACCCCCAAGCTGGGAGAATGGCTCCAGCAGATACCAGGAACAACATCAGAGATTTCTGTACAAAAGAGTACATTGCTAGGAACAGCTAAGATCCTGCGCAGAACCCTCAGGCTCCCAGACCTCTGGTAGAGGACCCGGGTCTGAAGGAGACACAGGTGGGGCGAGAGGAACATTTATATATATATATATGTCTGTGTGTGTGTGTGTGTGTGTTATTTTCAGCCCAATATGATCTGAAGTGGGATGGACCTGCTCTACCAACTGAGCCATGGCCGCCCCCAAACAGAACAAGTAGAACACGTGTGCAGGGTTTCACCTATTCGCCCACCTACAGTAGTTGTGCTCATGAGTTAAGGTTGTTGATTTGCACTGAATGATGTAAAATTAATGGTAAATGAACTGCACTTATAGCACTTTTCCACTTTCATGGTGCTCTAAGTCAGGGGTGTCAAACTCCAGTCCTCGAGGGCCGGTGTCCTGGATGTTTTAGATTTTTCCCTCTTCCATCACACCTGGAAACCATTACATCATTATCAGTCTTCTGCAGAAATGATGAAGAGCTGATTATTGAGTCTTAAGTGTCAGTGCTGATGTATTCTGAATGAATGAAAAATTCAGAAAAATTCAACTGTTTTCCATTGATTTTATTTTCACTGTGGTTTTACTGAAGTTTGTTCATGGAACAGGTGTCTAAAGGGTTAAGGTTTTTTAAAGGCTAAATTAAAACTGCTGGGACCAAATATCAATATTAGTTTTGTTTTTTTAGTAATTTGTTTTTGCAAATGTTTCCATCTTATTTAAAATTTTGTAAATATTTATTAGCTTTTGTTCATTTTGTGCTCATTTTTATTTTTTTTTCCTGCATTTAGTTTTTTTATTTGATTTTTTTTTTTTAATTTCGCTCCGTTTGTGTCTTACTTTGTTCATGTTACTAATTATTTTGTTAGTTTATTATTCTTTTTTTTTTCTTTTTTTTTTTACTGTGGGACTGATAAAGTCTTAGGCGTTAAAGGGTTAAGTGACTCATGTGGAAGAGGGAAATATCTAAAACATGCAGGACACCGGCCCTCGAGGACTGGAGTTTGACACCTGTGCTCTAAGTGCTTTACACTAACCTCACATTCACACACACCAGCCATGGAAGGTTCTGCCAGACCTACTGGGACCGAGACAGGGTTCAGTGTCTGGCCCAAGGACGCTTCGAAATGTGGACAGTCAGAGCTGGGATGCAAACCACCAACCCTTCAGTCATTGGACGAACCGTTCTACCAACTGAGCCACAGCAGCAACACAATGCTAAAAAAAATTATAACAATAATAAAAAATGTACGGATAAAAAATATATGGATGTCTGGGGTCATCAAGAATTTGTGATGCCAAAAATGTTGGGAAACACTGCTTTATAGGTTATTATAATGGTATTTTACTAGTCTGATATTCTTTATCATGGGCCAGATTGGACCTAGTTTTGGCCCAGTATGGCCTGGTATGTTTGGCAGATGTGATCTGGGTGGTTTATGTGGTGCCTTATCTCTTCAAATGCTAAACTGCTGATTCAGCTAGTTTATAAATTCACAGTTGAAGTGAGTTATAATGGGTGATATTACACGTTTAGGATTTTTAAGACAGCTGTAGCCTTTTTTTTTTATTTTACAGGCTGAACTAAAATGTTAGGGCAAGCTAACAATTGGCAAGGTTAGAGCCAATTAGTGGAATAATAGGTGCTTTAATATTCCTACACTGAGGTGAACAGCATCTGACAGACGACCTGTGCTCATGTCAGGACCTAAACTGTGTGCACATTGTTCCCTCTATGAAAGCGAACATGCATATGAGGAAGTCTATTACAGTCCAACACAGAACATCAAAAGGGCATAAATGCTAACAAGTTCTGTGTCGCTAACAGCTGATTCTACTCAGCTTCATCTCTTTCCCCACAGTGGGGCTGAATTAACAGTCACATTTTATACAGTGCTTAAAATACTGAAAGTTGAGACACAACCTGGATGTCTTCTCAGATATTCCATGATCAAAGTCCTGTTCGCAGTCGCTGAAGTCATCTGTGACACATAATGGTTAAACCAATGTGGAGCTGTGTTATTAGCTCCAACATACTCCTGGAGAAGCTACAGTGCATTTTAATGGCGTGCATTTTGTAAGATGAGTCACAATGGACCCTAACAGCACACAGTAACAATCAATACTTTCTTTAGTCATACTGGAGAAGTGAAGGAAAGTCAGAAAAATGAAAAAAATAAAACTCTGTACCACTGCTGTAGTGCAGATGTTAGAGAACATCACCTAACAAGAGGAACCAGAGGAACAGCATTTTAAAAGGTGTCAGCAGTGATTTAAAACTACGTTCAGAGTGTCGGTAAATGTTCCTAAATATGACTTTTTGCTGCCTTTTGACCTGTTAAAGACAGTCTGAACGGCACTAATTCATTTATTTATTTATTTTAATCTGACCAGGCCACTTTCATATGTGGGGCTAAATCCGATACGTATCCAATATTTTAATTTTAATATCCTGTTGAGAGAACAGGGGCTGTTGATTTGTTTTGTTGTGGGTTTTTTTTTGTTTTTTTTTTGGGGGGGGGGTGTATTGTCAATGATGTGTTTCATTATTTTGTCATCCATATGTAATAATCAATCAATCAAACTTTATTTATATAGCACTTGTCATACATGGTGCATGTAGCACAAAGTGCTTTACAATTTAAAAGATTTAATGAATTAAAAAGAATAGAACAAATAAATAAATTAATAAATAATAATGGTAACAAAATAAAAGTAAATACATAAAATAGCTGAGTAAAATAATATTAAAAGTAAAACTGAACTAAACGCTAAAGTCAAAATAGTAGGTTTTCAGTTTACCCTTAAAAATATGAACACTGGCAGCGGACCTCAGATCCTCAGGTCGACTGCTCCATAGTTTGGGGAAATAAAAACTGAATGAGGCGTCACCAAGAGGGCTCATATGTTAAAAGCAGATCTGATAAATAAACAGTATCTATGTGGGATAAATATGTATGTATGTGGGGGGTTTCATGAGAGAAAAAAATATAACTAGGTTGTACGTACTTTGAGAAAATTATATATAAATTCTGAATACCCAATAAAAAAATACATGGAAATAATGGTAAATATAGATGCAAGACAAAAAAAATAAATCCCTGTTATTACACCAGAAACTAAAAGTGTCAGACAAGCAAAAAGTTTGAAAACTATTATGAGGTTGAGGTTTAAGCTTACGATCTGTGTAAAGCAGTAAAAAGTCTAGACTAATTGTGCAGCTGTGGGGCACTTAAATCCTAAAATCACAAATGACTCAGTGCAGCATCCATCGTCTGATAAGAAATCAACACCAGCAGAGTCCGCAAAGCCCCGGAAATGACCCGAAACAACAAAGAAACAAAGTCACTGGCTATTAATTTATGTGTGAGCTGCATTAACGCACAACATGTTAAATGTTCTGAGAAATTAACATGTCTGACATTATAACCTCTGAGTCTAAGAGATAAGATGGGGAAAAAAAAGACAATCCCACACAGCAGCTTCTCCACACAGACAAAGTCCACAGTCACAGGCTATAGAAACACTGGCTGTGGACAGAGGAAGCTCTGTGAGCTAAAGTCAACATGTCTGACATTACAACAGCGACTCAAACAATCCTGCAGGATACAGTGTGAGAGCAAAACAGACAGCAGCGCGAAAAACATCATCTACTAATAATAATAATAATGGCTTTTTTTGGCCACTCAAAGCACTTCATATTAGTGATTCATTCACTCTCACATGCTCCCTCTGGTGGTGGTAAACTACATATGTATAATGTCTCCCTTTGCTAATTAGCTTTAGTGCCAAAAGGAGTCAGACACACTTTATAATACAAACACACAATTGACTATGTATTAACCATTTATTACCCATTTATAAATGGTTGTTCATTATGTATTAACCATTTATTACCTATTTGTTAATGTCTTGTAAAGGTTCATACTAGTGTCTTCCAAAGATAAATGTAAAATTAGATTATTTTTAACCAACAGGTGCAGTGTTTGTATATCTGCTTTACAGGTAAACAAAGAAACAGTTGTAAACACTGCACCTGTTGGTTAAAAATAATCTCATTTTACATTTACACTAGCGCCTCCACATGCTCAGAAAGTTGAGGTCTTCATCCTCACCTGGTATAACTTCCTCTCAATCAAACATAAAACAAAACTCTCTTGAATAATAAATCAGTCCAGTAAAATCACCTAAACAACTCAATCCCCTCTGTATGAACTGTACAGTCACTCATCACTGAGGACCCCTCCCATCCCCTCCATCACTGCTGCCATCAGACGCTACAGAACCCCCCTGACCAGGAAGAACATTTACAAGAAACCATTCATCCCCTCTGCTATAGCTGCTCTGAATAACACAAACATGTCTGCGCTGTGTTTTTAATTATTTTATGTGTTTTTAGTGGGGAGGGTGTTTTTGTGGACCTGTGACAAAGAAGAATTTCTGTTTTTTTATGTGGAACAGACAATAAATCTATCTATCTATCTATCTATCTATCTATCTATCTATCTATCCATCCATCCAATTATATAAAATTACTAGCATAATCATTTTATACCAATACAGACCCATTTAATTTTTTGAGTTGACCAAAGTACAGCTTATCCTTTATTTTTCTTCATGAACTTTTGTGACTTTTCATCTAAGGTCATGGACTTGTGTGTGAAATCTAGACACTTTGATGTGTAGTGTCTGTGCAGTGTTTGTAAACAAAGATGATGTTGACACTTTAATGTGAGTAAATAACTGCTCAGATCTCTTTGATGTGCTTTGTTTTGATTGGCCAATTATTTGTATTTTGATTTCCTTTGAAGAGTCATTCAGACGCAGGTGTGTAGAGGAGGAACTTTCTCGCCCTCGTTCTCGTCACTTTTCTCACGTCACCTCTTTGACAAACACACACACAAAAAAAAAGAGTTTATTCTTCAAGAGGGTTTATCACAGATGTTGAACTAAAATAAGTTTGACACCTCTGATACAAACAGTAAATGATTGTAGTTTTTTGTTTTAACTAATCTGCAGCAGTATCAGTACCAACCCCCAGTATCTCATCTTGCAGTAATGTGGTGAGTGCTGGTATGGCCATGTCATCTGAGGAAGATCCAACACTATTCTGACCTTTAACCCCTAGCAAGCCAACTGGAGACGACCAAGAGGAACCCTCCAGCAACCTGCATGGAATCCCTCAGCACCTTTAAAGGACTAATATTTAGCTTTTTACAATTAAATTATGCATGTTATAACATTCTACGTTCGTTTGTCTAGAGTTCTTGTTTTATGTCATTTGATTCTGAGACCGACTGCATATGTGTGTGGTGCACAAAAAGGCAAATAAACCTCTATTCTATATTAATAAAATAAATAAATAAAGAATAAATTGGATTTTTATAGTGCTATTTGAGGGCCGCCAAGCACTTTACATCAGGGACTCATTATTCATTCACTCTCACATTCTCACCCTAGTGCACCCTTAGGTCAAGGGTCACATTCAGCCTAATATGGTATAAAGTGTGCGGACCAGTAAAATAATATAAATAACCTGAGAGATTTTATTTCACCTTATTTTACATATTTAATTATTTTTAATGCATTGCTTGTTGTCTGCGTCGTTGAGTGTAAAAAAAAAAACACTATATGTTTGAGGTATTATTATTATTAGCAGTAGTAGTAGGAGGAGGAGTATTAGTATTAGTGATAGTATTAGTAGTAGTAGAAGTAGTAGTAGTAGTAGTATTAGTCGTAGTAGTAGTAGTAGTATTAGTATTGGTAGTAGTAGTAGTATTAGTATTGGTAGTAGTAGTAGTATTAGTAGTAGTATTAATATTAATATTAGTAATAGTATTAGTAGTAGTAGTAGTAGTCGTAGTAGTAGTAGTAATATTAGTAGTAGTAGTAGTAGCATTAGTAAGAGGAGCATTAGTAGTAGTAGTCGTAGTAGTAGTAGTAATATTAGTAGTAGTAGCATTAGTAAGAGGAGCATTAGTAGTAGTAGTGGTAGTGGTAGTATTAATATTAGTAGTAGTATTAGTAGTAGTAGTAGTAGTAGTAGTAGCATTAGTAGGAGTAGTAGTCGTAGTAGTAGTAGTAGGAGTAGTAGCGGTAGTAGTAGTAGTACTAGTAGTATAAATATTAGTAGTAGTAGTAGTACTACTCTCTTCTTCTGTGACAACAGACCAAAATACAAAAGCGACCAGTGCTGCCCCCTACAGGATGTGAGGGTACGAATTACAACTTAAAAGTCGCTCTGGTCGTATCCATCAATCAACCAATCAATCAACTTTATTTATATATGGCACATTTAAAAACATCCACAGGGGAAGCCAAAGTGCTGTACACAAAAATAAGTTACAAATACACAATAAAAACAACAACCTCGCGACCGCCGCTGAAAAATATCATTGATGTCCATAGACGTCGCGACATACGACCTTTGGAGGTAACGTCACATGACACCTCTGACCGTCAATAAGTTAATCGGCCGACTGATTACATCGGTCGGGTTTTAATGGAGTCTATGAGAAACAACAACAAATCATTTGCGTCTTCAGCGGAAGCATCCGGTATCTGGACATGGAAATAGATGTGAGCGTAAACAACTGTCTGCCACTCACATAGCATAGTCAAAATATAGGCACAGAATGTTGTGCAGAGCGTCTATAGAGAGAGCAGTTTGATATGTGAGCTGCATTTCATGGACACACAGCTCCAGTCTGACACGTTCAAACAGGGAGACTGGGAATGAGGCGCATAGTCCGACCAGCCTCCACATTCAGCCACAGAAGATGCAAAGTCAGAGTGAGTCATGACCCCACCCCCACCCCCACCCCAGTCCCAAACACACTCCTGTATCTTTACATGCACATCTACAGTAAGTCCAGCTATTAGGCCTGTTTACATGACAGTTTTTATTCCTGTTTAATCGAGAATAAAGGTTAATTCCACTTTAAAATTGCTGTGTAAACATGTAATTCCAGTTGAAAATGACTATTTCCAATTAAACTTAATTCTTATTCTTATTCTTATTCTTCTCATTATTCTTATTCTTATGATTATGATTCCACTCTTAATTCTGAATTTGTGGAAAAATAATTACTTCCTCTTTAACATTATTCCTGTCATTCGGCCCTAGTCACATATTTCACTTTGATGACACATATATTTGTTGATTCAATCGAGCTGCTAGTTCTTATTATAACAAAAATAAATGCAAAAAAAAATGACATGTAGTATCTGGTCTAACATGTCGATAGTCGAAAGAAAAAAAAAAGCAAAACAGGAAGTGGACGTGATTGTTTCCTTCCAGACATTAAGCAGCTGTTCTGTTTAATCAGAACCTTCTGTACCTTCAGCTTTTAATGTCCAATTAACTGGAGCAGAATACACTGTTTCCATGGAAACCTTTATTCAGCATTAACATTTCAATGTAAACATGAAGGAAATATATATAATAATAATATAATAATATATTTTTTATTATACATGTAAATTAAACTACTTTGCACTGTTGTATATTTATGGGGACATTGATATTCTTACACAGTAATGACATGGGGACCTCTGACACTATGGGGACCAAAATTCTAGTCCCCATGAGGATTATATGAAAATATTGTTGAAATCTGTGTAAAGTATGCAAATGATGTTCCCTAGAAACACATTAACTTGTTTCTTCTGGAAGTCCCCATAAAGCATGTAAGAAAAATGTATTTTTCCAATTTATTTAATTTTTTCATTATTATTAAAAAAAACTTCATTTGTTTTCTTTTCATATTTTTATATTTATATTTTTATATTATTTTTTTCATATTTATATTTCCGTATTTTTAAAATATATTGACTTTTCCCATTTATTTAATTTTTATTCTCATTCTTTTATTTATTTTCAGTTTTATTTACATTAAAATTTTATTTTTTTATTTCATTTCATTATTTTTAATATATTTTCAATATATTTTTTAATTGTAATAACCTTTTTATATACTTATTTAAAAAAGAGAGATGTTTACACTCAATACACCCAATACCTGCAATTGATGATTACAAATGTAGTCCTCATGAGGCATGTAAATGAGTGTGTGTGTGTGTGTGTGTGTGTGTGTGTGTGTGTGTGTGTGTGTGTGTGTGTGTGTGTGTGTATTGTGCATTCACAAACTACTATGCCCTTGTGGTTGGATGCTAACTGCATTTTGTTGCTCTGTATTTGTACATTTTAATCTAATCTAGATAGATTTAATTTCATATATATATATATATATATATATATATATATATATATGAATATATAAAATATAATATGATTCTGAAGTAAAAACCATCACATACAGTACACATACTGAGTGACACAAAGGCAACCACCCACAAACAGGCCCTTCCTGTTGGTGATTAGCCGTGGGGGGTGGGGTGGGGGGGCTGTGGTTAAAGTGACAGAAAAAGGGGGAGACAAGAGAGAAATAAATGTTGATATAGCAGCACAGCTCATCCATTGTAGAGCTCCCTGGAATGAGATGTACCCAGCATGCTGCCCCCCCCCCCCCTCCCCCCTCCCTTTTCCACAGAATAGGAACTTTCATGAAGGGACAGAGCAGAGAGCAGTGCACTGTGGTGACTGTGTAGGACGGACAAATCCGAGGAAGTAAACACAGTTGGAAGCTCACATTGCCGCTTTTGTTTAGAGAATCAGAAAGAAAAAAAAAAAAAACCCTCTGGACAAAGGTTAGGTTTGTTACCGATTTGAAATAAATGAGGAGAAAGTTCGATGAAACCTTTGATGTGTTGGTTTCATTATATAAACAGAGCTCTTACAGAACACAATGAGAAGCAGCTGACAGCTCAAACGACTTATTTTTCCCCATTTGGACGACGGTTCACTAGTGGTTCTGCCAAAAAAAATTACATTTAAATATAAATATTGAATCCACTGTAAGGCTTTGTTCAAACACTGGAAAAAAAAAGCCTCGAAAAACAATAATGAAACATGTTTTATGACAAAAACTGAACTGAGCTGATTTCTTTCAGCAGTTTTAAGTTCAAACTAGCTACGTTTTTTAACTCACAATTATTTACTGGGAATAAAATAATTGGGAATTAATTAAAGCTAGTTTCTTTGTTTCTAATTCCGAATAAAGGTTTCCATGGAAACGGGTGTATTCCATTCTAGTTAATTGACCTTTCAGAGGGTTCTGATTGGACGGAACGGCCACTTAATGTCTGGACGAACACGACCACAACCACTTTTGCTTTAGTTTTAACAGATACTATATGTGATCTTTGCATTTATTTTGTTTGCATTTCAAGAAATCTTACCAAGATAATGTTCACTTGTTCCATTGTCTGATTATTTTTTGCTTATTTCAACAATTTCTTTCCTTCTTGAAATCAGATTTTCTTAAAATCAGTTCTTATATCTCATTGAAAATGTAATCTTTTTTGTATTATTTAAAGTGTGATGAGATGAACTGGTGACTCATACCTAAGTGTACCCCACCTCAGTGGCGGATCCAGATGGCGAGTTTTAGACGGGTCTAAGTGAAGTTGGGGTGGGCAAGCGCCCCCCCCCTTCCATGGACATATAAAAACAATGTAATAGCATCTCCAGAATTGAAACTGATTTTTTTTTTAATTAACACAAATAATTAAATATTCATAACTATTTTATTTCAATTGGCATTCACCAATAAATAACATATTAAGGATATTGATCAACATTTCAGTTTGATGAGGCAACGAAAATCGGTCTAGAATTCTGTTTCTGAGCTTGTGATTGGGTGGGCACAGCTGTCAATCAGAGTGGGCCCTAATTACTGGGGGCCTGGATTAGGACCCCAGTGACCCAAGTGAGGATGAAGCGGGTTCAAATGATGAGACGAGATAAAAAAAAAAAAACACTTTGTAAGATTTAGATTTTTTTCCAGTGTAAGAAAATAGATTATCAGTGATTTTCTGGTTAAACAGCAAACAAAGGGAAATGTATGATCATGAATTAAAGTAAAGTAAAATATTTTATTAGTCATTATTCACTGTACAATTAAATTTGTCCTCTGCATTTAAGCCATTCTTTATGCCTTTCAGGGCAGGGGTGTCAAATTCATTTCAGTTCAGAGACCACATTAAGCCAAATATGATGTGCAGAGGGAAATAATGAAATAATAATAATAACATAATAATATAAAAAAAATAAAGTGTGTCAACTCCAAACTTTCCTCTATGTTTTAGAGTGTAAAAAAGTAAAAAAGTAATGTGATGAAAATGTTTAAATCCTTTAAAACTATGTAAATAATATTAAATTTCTTCAGAAAACTATGTGCAATTTTAATATTATGTGTCAGTTGATCATTTACGCTCTAAAATGGAGAGAAAGGTTTGGAGTTGATATTATTTATATATATATATATATATATATATATATATATTTTTTTTTTTTTTTTTTTTTTTTTTTTTTTTTTTACTGGTTTGGGCCATTTCAAATCAACTTTAGCTGAATGTGGCCCCTGAACTAAAATGACTTTGACACCCCTGGTCTAAAACAAAGAAAAATTTACTCAAAACACGGCTTTCCTTCGCACTCACGTGAGGTATTTCCCCGTCATGTTTGGTATCGTTGGAAAGATCAGGATTCCCTCTAGACAACCCTTAAATAGAAATCTACATAATTATGTATTTGAACCAATGGGAGGCCTCAAAACAAAGCCTTCTCCAGTAAACAAAATCCCTTGTTGCTATGGTGATGTTGGAAAAACAGCCTCTGATTGGTTGAATTAGCATTTTTAATAAACTTTCAGATAAATATAAAATGTTAATTACGTCTCATGACTTGTGTTTTGTTTTGATTTTTTTGGGGGACGTTCACATTAAAAACAAATACATTAAGAGTAGGTACTAAAAGAAAAAAAAATGCATAAAAAAATAATTAACCACAAGAGTGAAATTAAGAAGATTTTTTTTTCTTAACTGTAGGTCATAAGGTGGTGGTGGTGGTGGTGGGGGGGGGTGACCCTATGCCATGAGAGAAGCTGGAATGTGGGGTCAGACGGTACAAGACCTGGTTCCCCTCCCCGACACCAGAATAGACATGATCCACGACATAAGACCACGACCACATGCACACACTGAAGAAGAAATGCTTTGGTTTGGTCCCACTAGAGTCTGAACATGCTGGATTTATTTCCAAAATGGAATTCAACATTTCCCCTGAGGAGGCGGGTGAAATATTTTATCCTTACGAAGATAAATTAAGGACAGAAGTTGGGTTTTTGTTTGCTTTTTTTTCTTTTCATAATGAGGGGAACTGTAGATAGTGACCATAGTTTACAACCACAAGAGCACAGGTGTCAAACATAAGGCCTGGGGGTCCAAATCCAGCCCACCATAGAGTCTAGTCTGGCCTCTGGGATTAATTTGTGAAATATAAATATTACACAGACGATATTATTAATAAAGTTAAAATCATTTGACATCAATTCGATCTAAATTGGATCAGATCATAATCATAATAAACAATAAATAATTGTATTCTTTGTTTTAGTGTAAAAAAAGGGGGAATAAATAAATGAATGAATGAATAAATACATAAATAAGTAAATGAATAAATAAAAAGACTAGCCTGTTACAAAAAATGTGAATAAACTGAAATATATGTTGAATTTTACCAATATTATGATGATACTAAATGTTGTGTGTATCTGTAAATCCACTGTTATCTTTAAGTTGTGATGCACAAGTAAAAATAATAAACTTAAGGGGAATTAATATTGTGAATTTTACACTTCTTTTTATTAAGAATTTCAGGTTGTTAATATTTGCCTGTGTTATGTTCCAGTACAGTTCGTAACTGTAAATAATTTCATTATAGAATTTGACTATTTTTGCTCAAAACAGAGAAAATGTCAGAGTCAACATCATTTCTAAATTTTTATCCTATTTTTATACTATTTTACTGGTCCGGTCCACTTTATACCATATTAGGCTCAATGTGACCCTTCAACTAAAATGAGTTTGACACCGCTGCACTAGAGTGAGAATGTGAGAGTGAATGAATAATGAGTCACTGATGAAAAATACTTGGGAGACTCAAATAGCACTATTTAAATTTATTATTATTTATTTATTTTATTGATGTAGAATAGAATAGAATAGAATAGAATAGAATAGAATAGAATAGAATAGAATAGAGGATTATTTGCCATTTGTGCAGGACACATAGGAACTCATGTGCAGTCGGTGTCAGAATCAAATTACATAAAAGAAGAAAACAAGACAAACATAAAACTATTTAAAAACAGGTAGAAACCTACAAACACCTGTAAAATAACTATATGTAAAAAAGTGAATTAAAATGTATATAAGAACCCCACAACAACTGTTTAAAAATAAATACAATAAATAATAATAATAATAATAATAATAATAATAATAATAATAATAATAATAATAAATACAGGCAAATAAACCAAAACTCACAGCAAGGAGGAACAGGTAGAAATTTTCACTTATTATTATTATTATTATTATTATTATTATTATTATTATTATTATTATTATTATTATTATTAATAATAAGAAGAAGAAAGATAAGGATATTTGAGCATTGGATTAAATATGAGACAAAAGTGAAAGACAAATAAACGTATTTTTGGTTGTTCAGAAGGACCAATAAAGGCTCCAGTTTCAAAGAACTAGAATGTTCTGTCAATGATTTTAATGGTTCAGACTTTACAGTATTAAATAAAGGAATATATTTATATTACAATATAATATATTCTAATATTTTCCCCCAAAAAAAGTAAAACACAGAAGATAATATTAGAATCAATGGTGATAAACCCACTCAGGAAGGTTAAATATAGAGGAAAAATCATTTGGAACTGCCATAAAAGTAGCACTGGGTCTTTATGTGTTAATATAAAATAGTCAAATATGTCCTGAACATGGATTTAAACCCAGATATTCACCAGTGTCAGAAGCACATTTTTTCCAATGGGGGAGTTTTACTTTAACAGCTGATAAGACTCATTTGCTGTGACTCCAGACTGACGTACAAAAATGTTGACTACACATGTAACTGGGGTATGTTTGAATAATCAGGTTTAACCCCCTTAATGCCTGAATTTATACATAAATAAAAGTAGTGCTCTCAAAATTAACTCATTCATGTGGATTAATGCATCATCAGGATCAATCTGAGTAAAAAACACATTTTTAACACAATACGTATTTTCTTTTACACATTATTTTTTAAATATTTGACTGAAAAAGCACAAAATATAGAAAAAAACATCTTTATAAATAATAATAAATCACTAAATACAGAGAAAAGTTGACATGGGGATAACTATAAAAACAGTACTGGGTCTTTAAGGGTTAATTTTTCTTTATTACTTTTTCTTCTTCTTCTTTCTCTCATTTTTAAAGACACAATTAAACCCCACAGTGGTTTAAAAGTGACACAAAGTCAAACATGTAAAGTGTTAAGTGGATCAAAGTGTGCAGTGGTTTGTGCACATCTGCTCCAGTCATCAGTGTTAAGGATTCACCAATAAACTCCTTCACTTTTTATAGAAACACTGTGTTATAGAAAAACACTGGACAGAAAATAGAGGTAGGAAGGAAGGGGAGAGATAGATAGATAGATAGATAGATAGATAGATAGATAGATAGATAGATAGATAGATAGATAGATAGATAGATAGATAGATAGATAGATAGATAGATAGATAGATAGATAGATAGATAGATAGATAGATAGATAGATAGATAGATAGATAGATAGATAGATAGATAGATAATAGATAGATAGATAGATAGATAGATAGATAGATAGATAGATAGATAGATAGATAGATAGATAGATAGATAGATAGATAGATAGAGATAGATAGATAGATAGATAGATAGATAGATAGATAGATAGATAGATAGATAGATAGATAGATAGATAGATAGATAGATAGATAGATAGATAGATAGATAGATAGATAGATAGATAGATAGATAGATAGATAGATAGATAGATAGATAGATAGATAGATAGATAGATAGAAGATAGATAGATAGATAGATAGATAGATAGATAGATAGATAGATAGATAGATAGATAGATAGATAGATAGATAGATAGATAGATAGATAGATAGATAGATAGATAGATAGATAGATAGATAGATAGATGATAGATAGATAGATAGATAGATAGATAGATAGATAGATATAGATAGATAGATAGATAGATAGATAGATAGATAGATAGATAGATAGATAGATAGATAGATAGATAGATAGATAGATAGATAGATAGAGATAGATAGATAGATAGATAGATAGATAAGATAGATAGATAGATCGATCTACTATCTATCTAGAAGATAGATAGATAGATAGATAGATAGATAGATAGATAGATAGATAGATAGATAGATAGATAGATAGATAGATAGATAGATAGATAGATAGATAGATAGATAGATAGATAGATAGATAGATAGATAGATAGATAGATAGATAGATAGATAGATAGATAGATAGATAGATAGATAGATAGATAGATAGATAGATAGATAGATAGATAGATAGATAGATAGATAGATAGATAGATAGATAGATAGATAGATAGATAGATAGATAGATAGATAGATAGATAGATAGATAGATAGATAGATAGATAGATAGATAGATAGATAGATAGATAGATAGATAGATAGATAGATAGATAGATAGATAGATAGATAGATAGATAGATAGATAGATAGATAGATAGATAGATAGATAGATAGATAGATAGATAGATAGATAGATAGATAGATAGATAGATAGATAGATAGATAGATAGATAGATAGATAGATAGATAGATAGATAGATAAGATAGATAGATAGATAGATAGATAGATAGATAGATAGATAGATATAGATAGATAGATAGATAGATAGATAGATAGATAGATAGATAGATAGATAGATAGATAGATAGATAGATAGATAGATAGATAGATAGATAGATAGATAGATAGATTGTCTGTTCCACATAAAAACTGAAATTCTTGGTCCTCAAAAACACATTGCTCTGAATAACACAAACATGTATGCACTGTGTTTTTAGGGTTTTTAATTATTATATGTGTGTTTATTAATTGTAGCAGTTACTCTGAATGGTTTCTTGTCACTGCCTAGGTACCAATACAGAGGACACATTTATTTACAGTGTTTAATGACAAATAAAATACTTTACCTTTAATCTGAATTAAACGTATTGAGTGTCTTTGCCCTAGGACACTTCAACAGAAAGAGCCAGGATTCAAACCATCAACCCTGTTCTACCAACTGATCCACAGCCGCCCACTAAACCTGCTGTGGAAGTTGAGAAATTACTCATGTCATTGCCAACATAAAAAAAAATAAAAATATATATATATATATATATATATATATGGGGGGGTGGAGAAGTGGGATATGAATCAATAAATTAACTAGATACGAGTATAAACACACTTTAAAATACCTTCGTCTGATGAAGAATAATGTTGTTTGTCTTGAACTAATGGAAACTCCCTTTCCTCATCTGTGTATTATTTCTTATTTTTTATTGATTTAACCAAGAACATAAATTTAAACATTTACATTTTCATATTTAAAGCTTGTTGGCATGTGACAAACCCATAACTCCACCAAAAATAAGTGCCCTGTGGTCCTGCAATAACAGTAATAAGAACATTATAGGTCATTAGAGGAGTTCATAAAGCTCAGAGAAACCACAGAAGAAGTGAAAAACTCCACAAATACAGACGCACTCTAAGATTAAACTGGTTTTAAATGAATGGGAAAAAGACAAATGTGACGACTGTTGATTTATTTAATTAATTTGGCTTTGAGGTGTGTTTAAGGAACGCTGTTGTTATACTTTTAGGACTTTTTAAAGAAAATAATTGATGTTTTACATGTTCTTATCAGTTGTAAATTGTGTTGTTGGGGTCTTTTTTTTTGCAACATTAGCAATTTAACAGCTTTGAGGTTTGTTTTCACAGACTTTCATTGTGTTTGTGTAGATTTTTGTGTGGATGTACAGATGTTATTTCCAGTTTCGTGGAACTTTTGGACAGGACCATATTAAAAAGACTTTTATTATCTCAATATTTGTTTTCAAAGTTAAATAAAAGTTACAATAATAATAATAAATCATATATATATATATATATATATATATATATATATATATATATATATATATATATATATATATATATTATATATATAATACAAATAGACAAAAGCAGGTTAAAAAGACAGGAATATTAATATAAAACACTGAAGCATTAAAAGCTTATCTTACAGACCCAAACATCCACAGGTGACAAACAGCATTTACTGATAGATGTTCAATTAATTCATGTTCATGGTCAATTAATTCTATATTTTACAGAAACGTGACTTTTTCTGCAGATTTCTGACTTTTTGAACTTAAATCTGACTCTTTTTATATTAATATCGACATCATCAGTGAATTAAACACAGAAAAACACCTGATTTATACAAAATAAAATACAAAATGCAAAGGATATTAGAATAAATAAATGGTGACAAATCACTTAAAAGTCAAATATAGATGAAAATCAAATTCATTAATCAATATAAAAGTAACAGTGACTGTTTACGGGTTAAATAAATGAGTTTTCAGAAGTGCAAAACTTATTAAAATGTTCATTTATTTTATTTAGTCGTGTTTAAATCGAATATTAGCTTAAATAAAATGTATTCACTGATAGTGGAGAGAGTCACAGTGCGTGGAATAACTGTCCCACGCATAAACATCCGCTTCTATCCATAACAATGTGGAAGTAAACACGGTCTTACCTGTTCCACGTCCTGCGCCGTGGACACTTTCCTGTCACGACCCACGGACAGAACAGACCAGGACACACTATCCTGGAGAAAACACTGATCACGGCCACGAAACTTTCACAGCTTCAACTCAAACTTTCCACTCGGGACCTTTTTTCACATGTGTACTCCTCTTTAGTCCTGCCCCAAAATATATATTTATATAAAAAAATAAAAAGACAGACTTGGTGTTGGTTCCCACGCGCACAGGTCGGGGCTCAGACAGTTTTCCGTGGGTTCACGCGCCTGTGTTTGATGATGAAGTGGGAACAGAGTTTGAACAAGAAGGAAATGAAGTTGGAAAGAAGAGAAGAAGAAGATGGTGCGTTTACTGACTCCTACAGGCTAAACACTGTCCAGCTGCGTTCACTGACACTACACTAATACTGACCACTGACACTTACAGGAAATGGTAAAAAAAAAAATGTAATTAAATTAAAAATGAAATTAAATCAAATTATTAAAAAAAAATATATACACTTAAAAGTTGAAGTAAAATTAAATACAAATAAATACATGTTTAAAAAATTAAATAAAAATAAAACAATAAAATAAAAATAAATACAACAAAATGAAATAAAATTAAATAATATGGAAATAACGTAATAAAATAAGACAAAATAAAACAAAACTAAATAAAATAAAATGTAATTAAATATGAGTTTTGTCAGATGATCACAATAACTATAATAATGTTAATATGGAATAAAAAATGAGTAAAATAGAATAGAATACATTACAATACTACTACTACTATTAATAATAATAATAATAATAATATTTTAAAAAATGTAACATTAGTAACAATAATAATAATAATATTAGTAGAGTACACCCTGAAATATAAACTCATTCATTCATTTATTCATTCATACCAATTAAACCCAAACTGTCACTTCAGTATTTTTAATTGAAAACAATTTTGCAATTTTTTAATATATATATATATATATATATATATATATATATATATATATATATATATATATATATATATATATATATATATATATATATATATATATATTTTGAAAACTTTTTAAAAATTGGTATGGTTAATTGGTAAAAAAAGTAAATGTTTTAAATTGTTTTAATTAATTTGCATTTCCTGTCCACCATACATAGTTAATATTATTATCTTAAAAATCAGATTTCAGTATCATTCAACATTTTTTCTTTCTTTTCACTCCTTAATCCTCTTTCGTGTTCTAATTATTTTATGTCATGACAGCAGCGGCCAGTAAATCCTCATCTATATCTATCCATCATTTCTACTGTATTGGGCCAAAATCACCAACATTTATGATGTGCAGCCAGCCGTCAAGATCTGCCACTGCCATGTGTGCAATTAACAGATTAAAGTAAGCAACACGTACGGAAAAGTAGCATCAAAGCCAAACGATTTCCAGCCAAAAAACGGGTCCAGTGAAGGAGACAAGTGGACTAAATAACATGTCCTACTACAGTGTCACTTTACATTTAACCCAAACACAGTCTTATTTGTTCTCAGATTTCCATCCATTAAAATCCAGTTATCTCCTCAACATGTGGAGCGCAGATGTAACATGTGGTGGACGTCTACATATGTTCTGCTCCTGCTACCACTGCACTCACTATAGGTTGTCATTATCATCTACATTAGCATCTTAATCAATTAGCTCACGTTAGCCTTCTGCACAGAACACTAGCAGAAGGTCCACTGTTTACACACACAGAGGATGGGGAATCTTGAACTCATCACGAGTGTCTGTGGACGGGCTCTGCTGTCATGATTGCACCACCGTTAACCGCGTGTAACAGAGTCTAATTTAAAAGACATAATAATTAAAGTGTGCATACTGGACCCCTGACGGAGGGGAATATGTGAGCTCAAACCAGACTGTAAGTGGTGTGTTTAAAGCACTCTTCAATTGTGTTGGCCTTTCTGACTGGCTTCATTCAAAACTGTATTTATTTATTTTTTTTACTGTACGATATTTGTTATGGATACCAAAGAAACCCCCATCAAGTCAAGAGAATATATAATCAAGTGTTTCCAGCCACAACAAGCCCCGCCCCTCACACGTATTGTAGCTTATTTTGGTATCATTCAACTGTTTCGTTTCATCATCTGAACCCACTTTATCCTCACTAGGGCCATGGGGGCCTAATCCAGCTACAATGGGTGAAGGTGGGGTACACCCTGTATGAGTCTCCAGTTCATCTCAGGGCTGAACATATATAAACAAACAATCACTGTCACATTCACACCTATGGGTGATTTAGTTTAACCAGTTAACCTATCAGTGTATGTGCATGTGAACCAGGGTCCACTGTGCTGCACCATTCAATATTTGTTGAATCTAAAAATTATATATCTGCCAAGTTTGACAAAAAAATGACTCTGAATCCCCAGTGACACCCCCCCCCTTCCAAATATAACTGCAATAGACATGATGGGGCAATTTCAAATGTAGTACAGAATGCTTAGTACAAACGTTTTAATATTTTAAATACATGTGTATATCATCTATCTATCTATCTATCTATCTATCTATCTATCTATCTATCTATCTATCTATCTATCTATCCATCCATCCATCCAATTCACAGACCACTTAAATCCAACTGTGTCTGTAAAAACACATACATTTCTTCAGTAAATACTTTTATTTCATTGCTTTTCTTCTGCCTGTAAAATAATTCATTCATATCAGTGGAGTTTACAAACATTCCCAGTTGGGGTTTAGTTTGGCTTCTGACAGTGAAATGACAATAAACTAATGGATGATTTATTCATTGACCCTTCCCTAGGGTGGGGGGGGGGGTAACATTTATTTTATGCTCGTCTGCATACAGTGTCCCTTAGGTGGACATATAATAGAAGTGGGTCCAAACCTGCACATAATGACTCGACCTCTAATTTGCATCTCAGCAGAGGCCTTTGTATCGTTCAAATCTGGCCCGTCCTATCAGCAACAGCAGTTTACAGAATGAGATAGAAGCCCAGGGGGGAGGAGGTGAGTGGGGGGGGGGGGGGCATGCTGGGTTAATGACTTAATAGGCAGCATGGGACACACCTGGAAAAAAGCCAGACACGCACTAATTACAGAACCTGCACGCCTGTGATAACCACTGAAGCCTATCGCAGAGCTCAGTTTCCTCCAGAACAAAGATGGACGCCACAGTGGAGGGAAAAAAAATAATAATAAAATAAAATAAAAAGGTTCATTTCAACCCTTAAGGAACCTGATATATGGTCTTACACCACTCACCTTCTGCATGGTAATAAATGTCTGGCCAGTGACTTAAGTCATTCATCACTGCAATTATAATGTAATTCATGATACACTTTTACAAATATGTGCACATTGGAAATATATTATAATGCACTGATGAGGCTGTGAACACACTCCCAGACGTGGAGTGTTTCTGGGCAGGAAAATACTATGAGTTATAACGACCAATGTCACCATGCTTACAGTATGACGAAAAGATTGATGTTTTATTATTGTTTTAACAGTCAGTATTATCTTTGTATTGTACATCATTTATATGACTTCTGTGTACGTAAAGAAAAATAAATGTTAGCGAAATGATGAAGTGTTATTAGATCTGTAAATATATAACATATTATTATGTTCTGTTCTGTTCTATGTAGCTTCCAGAACCAGTACGACGAGTACAGCCCTGCTTCCCCATGGACAAGGGGTCTCAAACATGCGGCCCGGGGGCCAAAAAGCGGCCCACCAAAGGTTCCAATGCGGCCCCTGGGATGAATTTGTAAACTGCAATAATTCCACAGTTAAGACTGTGGAATGAATTTTAGTTCAGGTTCCACATCCAGACCAATATTATTCAGAGTTAAATAATAACATAATAACCTACATATAAATAATACAAGCACAATAATGACTCCATATTTTATTCTTGTTTGATGTGAAAATAATACGATTACATTATGCCAATAAATAATGACAACTTAAATTTTTTGTCTTTGTTTTAGTGCAAAAAAATCAAAGTATTCACATTTAAATACTATCCTGTAACTATAAAATATGACAAACCAAAACCTGAAATGCCAAAAGAAAATTAAGCACAATTTAAACCATTTTGTAGTTTTTATTGTCTTTGTACATCTAATCAATACAATTATGTCACCTTAACTAATACAGACCCACTGTTATTTTCCCAAATGAATTAACCTTTGGTAACATTATATTGTCCTCTATAGTTTGCATTTTTTCACCGAAAATCTGGTGTTTTTACGACTTAAATAAGTTACTGATCATGTATTTGAATGATCGTGATAAGATTATATTTGAAGTATATTATTTAAAAAACAGACAAAACCTAAGAAATATAGAGACTAATTATAGAGGATAATATAATGATAGATGAGTTGTGCTCATTAACATTGGCTGGAAGAAATACATGGCAGGACTTTTCTTCTGTGGAGCTGGGAATACCTACCTGTACCCCGGGTCACATGACAGGTTGAGTCACCCAAGAAGATATTTGTCAATCAGGACCAAAATTTGAGGCTTTCCACAGAGACCAGCACTGGGTTTTATATTTGGCACATGACCTGAATAAACTATTGAACTGAGACCAAATTAATCCCAAACTCGTCTTTAGAGCTTCCAATCAACGAGCAGGAATATCCTACATGAAAAAAAAACCCCACAAAAACATCCTCAAACAGGGACAGAAATAGTATAAATTTCACCAGCATCTCCAGCAGAAAGTGAGACAATTGCATTAAAACAATGAAATTCTGTTGCAGCAATCCACCAGTTGCAGGTTATAAATATTAATATAATATGAAGAGTTCATTTGCAAAAACAGATAACTCCATTTTTCTTTTTTTTCACAAAATGTAATTTTTTTTACTTTACATTCCACAGATAATACTGATTTATTTGATATATTAATTATTTCATTTGGTAAGATCCACTAAATTGAATAAATAATATATCAAATCAATGAGTATTACCTGGAATGTGGAGTAAAAAATGCAATTTTCTGAAAAAAACAAAAAATGGAGTTATCTGTTTTTGCAAATGAACTCTTCAAATATAGATAAAAAATATATATAAATATGAGAACTTATGCAAAAAGTCCTTAAAGTGTCCTCAGTGTATTGAGTAGTGTGTGTGGGGATACATATATATATATATACATATATATATATATATATATATACATATATATATATATATATATACATTATATATATATATATATATATATATATATATATATATATATATATATATATATATATATATATATATATATATATATATATATATATATATATATGTCTGTCCCAGTCTAGGTCTCACATAGAGTGAAGCAGAGATTGGAATTCTCTGTCCTGATTCCGTCTCTGCTGCAGTTCGGAGGTCGGACATACCACTGTCTATATTTGGCATGTTATTTTTTTGTACTGCTGATTCAAAACTGAACGATTTAAACAGTCCTGAACAGCACTAGTAAATTTTTTTGCCCATATGTGACCTGTATCTGATCTGTTAAAGCACAAGTCCTTTTTTTTTTTTTTTTATTTGACCCCAGGTCACTTTCATATTCAATTCCATTTTATTTGTCGAGTCCCAAACCATGACAAGGTCGACTCATAGGGCTTCACAGAGTTGGTCTGAAAAAAAAAAAAAACAATGAAATACACAATAGATGAAAGAAACAGAAACGTCTTAGGCCCCTCCCCCTGTCCTTAGACCCTCCTTCTGGGCAGAAAAACTCCTCAAAGTCAATTGAAAGTAGAAACCTGAGGAGAACCTCAGTGGAGATGAACCAACAGGGGTCCATCCAGTTAGATGAGGCAGGTGGGCGGAGTCATCCAGAGGGATGAGGGTGGGGGAGGAGCGCCATGGTCCCAGGTCAGGACAAGATACAGATGAGTCACTGCAGTCACATAAGTGGTTCTAAATATGATATTTAATATAACCATAGAATGACAACTTTAAAAGTCAAATGTAATCCTGAATTTAAATGTGTATCACCTTTGATAAAGTATTAATATTTCAGACTCGTGTTCAGAGGTGGAAAGTAACTCAGTAAAAGTACTTCATTACTGCACTTAAGTAAATTTTTTTGGTATCTGTACTTTACTTGAGTATTTTTTATGGCAACTTTTTCCTTTTACTCCCTACATTTTTACATAAATATCTGTACTTTATACTCCTTACATTGTCAGAACATTTTTGTTACTTTGTCAAATGAGCTAAAATACCAAAACACGGACGTTTTTGACCAAATTGTGCCTTTATATATATATATATATATATATATATATATATATATATATATATATATATATATATATATATATATATATATATATATATATATATATAACATAATTATGACTTTTTAAGATACATTTTGCCATTTTATCTCATAACTTCAGCTCTTTTTCTCATAATTATGCATTTTTTATCACATATTTAAGACTTTTATTTCACAATTGTGACTTTTTTTAATCTCATGATGAATTTTTATTTTAATTTTATTCCAATTTTCCTTCATTTCCTGTCCAACTAAACTGTGACCTGATCAAACACATTAATTCACTTTTAAGGGATTTTTTTATATATATACACCGGTATACCTTTCTGAACTTTCCTTGTTAAATAAACATTTCATCCATGGTAAAAAAATAAAAAAATGCAGTTTTACCTTTTACTTCAGTACAATTAAGAAGTTGTACTTTTTTTTTTTACTATTACTTAAGTAAATATTACTATTACTATAACTATTACTTAGTTGTTTTTTACTTGTTGTTCGGCGACCTTGAGTGCCCTGAAAGGCGCCTTATAAATAAAATGTATTATTATTATTATTATTATTAAATCAGTTGAATCAGTACTTTTATCTTTTTACACCAGTAGCTGTACTTCTACTTAAGTACACAATGTGAGTACTTTTACCACCTCTGCTCGTCTTACATCTGTTGTACATAT
>CM035788.1:8876176-9075032 GCA_020466265.1 Siphamia tubifer
GAACACCCAAGCACAGCCAAGTCAAATTGACCATGAGAGATTACATGGAAGGAAAGGCACAGACTCATGATAGCATCATTTTCTCTGCAATAACTACGAGAGTCTGACCATTGACTTTTCCCAAAACCGTTCAAGTGTGCAATTATGTTTTAGCTTTTGGAAGACGGCGAGTACAACGCCATAATGGAAGCAACTGGGTTCCATCTGGGACGCAGTGTCAAGTTATGAGGTTGTTACCATGCCAACGAGGGAGAGAGGTTTTTGTTTTTACAATTGTTTTTGGCTTCGCGCAAAAAACTACTGGACTTATTTCTATGACATTTTCAGGAATCACATGAGGTGGTTCAGAAGAGATCACATTCAATTTGGGGGCGTATGTAGGTCAAAGGTCAAGGTCACAGTCACCAAAAATTTGTTTTTGTAATGATAATAAATAGAACAAATCAGGTCAAATGTGTGCGAGGGGGGAGGGGCTTGTTTATTATTCCTAATTGTAAAAACTTGTTTATTATGACAGATGATGTTTTAAAAACGTGTTTGTACTTGACATGTAGGCACAAATGTGTTGCTTTTTATGTAATAATATTTATTTTATTTTTTATTATATTTTAGGCCTTGATAAATAGGCACAAATGTTATTTATTTTATCTTTAACTCATTGACTGCCAGCTATGTTCAGAATAGGGAGCTCGATAATGCCAATTTTTGGCCATTTTCACTGAACTTTCAAAAAACAGGTGTCCCAACCCCTTGTGTTTCCTCATTCACAGGTGTTCACATGAGATGTTCACGAATTTTAGTATGTACCAAACCAGCATTTGATTGATTGATGTGTGGATAAGTCTGCCACCTCACCCTTATTGAAGTGGTGACACTCTTACTTACAAATCCACTGCCAGACAAACTCTGTTCCAGTGTAAGCTGCTTGTATTTTTTAGATCCGCTCGATTTCATCTTCTGCTTTAGCATATTTTCTCTCTCTCTAAACTCACAAACCTCCATCTTCTTCAAGGCACAAATCTACAGTTGCCTTTTATTGGAAAATTCCGCTTCACACACATATGTACAAGACTTTAATCTACGGCCCCTATGAAAAAATGCAAGATCTCTCTCTCTCTCTCTCTCATATATATATATATATATATATATATATATATATATATATATATATATATATATATATATATATACATACATACATATACGTTTTTGGTAGTCACTGAGTTAAACTACATTTATTTTACTTTCAGCATGACTAATTTTGATCAGACAGTCTTGAGGTTTATTTAGATGAGATTGGTGTTGTTTGTGGTTCGATTTAATGTGTCTGTTGTTGTTCGTTTAAGCAACAATTACTAGATCAATTTCCATGAAATTTTCGGGAAACGTGAGGTAGTCCCCGAATAATTCAATTCAGTTCAATTCAGTTTTATTTATTGAGCCCTAAATCACAACAACATTGTCTCACGGGGCTTTTTACAGGACAGAGCAATCAACCACAGAAATAGATGAAGTCCTAATCATCCCTTGTCCTTAAACAATAGATTCCATTATAATTACATGAAAATACAGGTTAAAGGTCACGGTCACAGTCACGAAAAATGTAGTTTTCCAATAATCAGAGACAGGACAAATCAGTTAAAGTGTTTGCAGGGGGCGGGGTTTGTTGTATCTGAGCCTATTCTAATTGGTGTTCATGTCTGCAGTACACAGAGTAACCACTAGGGGGCTGGATGCAAAAATGACTCCATCTCCATAGAACCCATAGTAATGTTTATTTGTTAAAAAAAAAATAAAAAATCTAGTCATACAATATAAATCACTAAGCAAGTATTTTTTTTTTCATTAATAGAGAAACTTTCACAGACAAAGGGCTTTACGATGCAAAACAATTCAAATACAGTTTAAAATACTGTTAAACTATAACTTAATCAACACTGGATATATTATCATAATATTACACGCACTGGCGCATATATACATTCTCTGAATACTTATCTTTTGAAAGTGTGAAATAAAGAAAGAATAAAGTAAGTCTATGATACCAGGTATGGTCTTATTAATTACCATTATTATTATTATTATTATCATGGGTTTTTGTTATCCATGCAATGTTAATGCTATCTGCTGATGCTAATGCTAGGTACAGAATGTATGAAAATGGGTAATATGCAAAGACCCTATTGAGACCAAATAAAGCGAGTTAACCTTTATTTCCAGTTACTCTGTTAATCACTTTGGTCATACTTTTCCTTTCCAACTCACCACTTGTTTCCATAAAAATCCTAATGGCGATGACCACATTTTACATATTGATGCTTCAGAATCACAGATCACAGACCACCCGGTGATGTCACAGAGAGTTCTTCCACTATTTATCCACAGCCTGTGGTTTTGGCAGGTGTTGATTCCAAAACAATGACATAAAACATTTGGAAACATTAAGAAGGAATCAGAAATAAAGATGGTAGAGTGAAAGATGATAATGGTGTAATGTTTGGAAATGGAAATTTTCCTTAAATCTTGGAAAAGTTATGTATTTATTTGCACACATGGGTGGATTTTGTCCATTTGTATAAAGTGTTCTGTGTCAGAAATACTCAAAAGTGATAAAACTACTACTCACATTATGTACTTAAGTAGAAGTACAGCTACTTGTGTGAAAAAATACTCTGGTAAAAGTACTGATTCAGCTCATTTACTGAAGTAAAAGTAAAAAAGTTCAACTTCTCAATTGTAATAAAGTTAAAAGTAAAACTGCACTTTTTTCCATGAATGAAATAATACTTATTTAACCAGAAAAGATCATAAAAGCATCAAAAAATAAAGCCTTTAAAAGTAAGTTACAGTACTTTTTGTTTTGTGGGTGTGGGCAGGAAATTTAGGAAAAATTTAGGAAAAAAAAGAAGCCATAATTGAGATGAAAAGTCGTAAATATGAGATTTAAATGAAAAAAAAATCATAATATTGAGATAAACAAACAAAATTATTTAGGTGAAAAGTCATATAATATAGAGAGTAAAAAAGTCACAATTGATATAAAAGTAATCATTATGAGATAAAAAAAAAGTTTGTAATTATGAATTTAAAAGTTAAAATCTAAGATAAAAGTTATAATTACAAGATACAAACTATATTATGAGATAAAGATAAAATTCTGAGCTAAAATCTCAAAATCATGAGATAAAATTCCAAATTATGAGACAAAAAGTCAAAATAGTGAGATAAAGAGTCAAAATTGTGAGATAAAAAGTCAAAATAGTGTAACAAAAGTCAAAATAGTGAGATAAAAAGACAAAATTATGAGACAAAAAGTCAAAATAGTGAGATAAAAAGTCAAAATTATGAGACAAAAAGTCAAAATAGTGAGATAAAAAGACAAAATTATGAATGGAATTAAAGCTACATTTGGTATCAGTTGAATAAAGCTCACATATTTCTTCTACAGGGGGAAGCACAGCAGATTTTCCACCTTTAACCTCTTTTGATTTAAAAACAGGTTGTGTGTATCCTGAAGAGCACACCAGGAATTCTACGTAAAATCTGATCTCTGTCACAGGGCAGTGAACGCTAACGTCTTCCATAAAATGAGCTGGGTGGGTGACCAGGGAGACTTTTTATGGTGTGAAAGCTTGCACATATTATAGTTACTATGGGGACTGGGACTTTGTGGTTATTCCAGTGGAGCAGTAATTAGGTTGTTAAGAAAAATAAAAGAGGGAACAGAAAGAAGCAAAGAAGTGAACGAATACGCCAGCGATTAGTACGACGACGAATACGTGTCCATGTGTTCAGGCAGTTAAGAGTTAAGGTCAGGTGGAGGGTGAAGCTGCCTTTACCCACTGTGGGGTTAATGAGGAGTAACGACAGATTGCAGTGGTTTATTCTCCACTGTTCATTTACTTAGAGGTGGTTAAAGTACTCACATACTGAAGTAAAAGTTAAAAAGTACAACTTCTTAATTGTAATAAAGTACAAAAGTAAAAGACCAAACTGTTTCTTTTTTTGTCATGAATGCAATAGTACTTGAGAAAATAAAATCAGAAAAGTATCGAAAATAAAGCCTTTAAAAGTGAGTTACTATGGAGATAATGTTTTTGATCGAGTCACGGTTACTCAGTTTTGTGGATATGGGCAGGAAATTTAAGAGAAATGGGGGAAGAAAAGTCCCAATTGAGATAAAAGGTCATGAGATTAAAAAAAAAATAGTTACAAATATGAGATAAAAACGCATAATTTTAAGATAAAAAGTCAAAATGATGAGATAAAAACAAAAAATGATGAGATAAAAACTCAAAATGAGATAAAAACTCAAAATTATGAGATAATAGTCACATAACTAAAAATCAAGGGAGTAAAAGTAAAAAGTTGGCAAAAAAATACTCAAGTAAAGTACAGATACCTAAAAAATCTACTTAAGTACAGTAATGAAGTACTTTTACTGAGTTACTTTCTACCTCAGACAGTGAATACGTGTCCATGTGTTCAGGCAGTTAAGGGTTAAGGTCAGGTGGAGGGTGAAGCTGCCTTTACCCACTGTGGGGTTAATTAGGAGTAACGACAGATTGTAGTGGTTTATTCTCCACTGTTCATTTACTGTGTTCTCATGACTCACCTGCAGTCATGTCAGGTCTGCAAACAGGCTAATCTGAGCACAGGGGGAGAACATCAACCGCCTCATATCCAACATCTGTCTGCTGATGTAGTAGGTGCAGTTGTGTGTGTGTGTGTGTGTGTGTGTGGGGGGGGGTTAAAAATATTCTTTGAAGTGTGGCAGAAAGTGGAAAATACCAAACCGAAATTCAGTCTAAGATTGAGTATGTTTATGTAAACTTAGAATTTTTTTGTTTTTTTTATGCTAGCCTAGCCATGCTATCGCTATTCATTACATGTGTTGATCTACGAACTCCTCGTAGTCAGGGAAGGCGGAGCTAAAAAGTTGTCTTTTTTTTTTTTTGGTCTACATTTGTTCTCATTGTTTAACACCACAGAGAGGGTGTCAACATTGTTTGAGATTAATGCTTTTTTTTTTTTAGTCTTGCAGCCAAATATTTTAATATTTAGTGCATGTGTGTGACCATCAGCGGTCCTCCCTGAAAGCTGAGCAGACATCCTTTATTAGAACTCTCTATTATAAGCCAGGGAGGGCAGTGCTACACCTCAGTGATGTGTGGGGGAAACAAAGACTGGACAGGACGGACAGGACGGACAGGAGGGACGGGGAAAGAAATGAACATGCGGTGCTATTACAGTTAAAGATTGTAAGGTGGTGTGTTATTCCCAACTACTAACTGTCCATCAATAAAAATAAATAAATCGAAAAAAAGAGAAGAAAACCAAATCAGTACAAAAGAAAAAGAGATTCAATAAATAAATAATTAAACAAAACGGTAGTGAGCACCATAATTGTGGATGACTTGATAGTATAAAATAGAATGCAATAGAATAGAATAGAATAGAATAGAATAGAATAGAATAGAATAGAATAGAATAGAATAGAATAGGCCAGAAGAGGACACTGGTGCAAAAGAGAATGAGTTTAGGGTAGAGATTCTGGCGGGTCCCAGTCAGTGAAATGGGACTCGGCAGAAAGTTGTCTTTCAAATCCCTCTACTGTATATGCAATAGGACGGTACGACAACCAATCAGCGTAATCTTTAGGATGACGTAGTTAGATGCCATAAAGTTCACGAAAGAGTCCGGAGAAAGTTACGAATGACTAAACAAAAATTGGGGATTAGGGATCTTAAAATTTGAACATCTAGGAAAAATATTTAAAAGTATGTTATATTTTCAGTATTAAATGTCTTCTGCCTTAATGAGTGTAATCAACATAGAGTATAATATGAAAATGGTTCAACTCACATATTAGTAATAATCAACCTCTTCATGTTTATATCACGTAAATAAGGTTCAGGTCAATTTGTCAGAAATGTCAGACTATTTTTTTGTTTACAACTCTGAGATATATCATTTTATATTATGTTATGTTTCAAATCTTATGTTTTATATGTTAATCTTTCAGAAGTAATAAACATTAAAAATTCAAAAAAGATTTAACATGCATTTTTTTACATGAAAAATTAATGATAAATGAATTAACTGAACCATTATAATAAGGGATTGCATTTATACAGTGCTTTTTTGGCCACTCAAAGTGCTTTACATTAGTGACTCCTTATTCATTCCCTCTCACATGCACACTCTGATGGTGGTAAACCACATATGAAGCCTGACAGAAGTTTGGCAGCCATTTTGGACCTACCACACACATTCATACACCAGTGTGGGTGGCACTGGGGGTAAGGAGGGTAAAATAGGACAAGGACACAACTGACCTACCAGGACAGAGCAGGATTCGAACCGCCAACCCTTCAGTTACTGGACGACCCACTCTACCAATCGAGCCATGGCCGTCCCTGGTAAAGTAAGGAAATTATCGTACTAAATATTGATAGAATAGTTTCTAATGGAATTAATAATAAAACATGAACAGTGCTTATTGGGATTTTTTAATGTTTTTTTGCCAAAGTTTTTCTGTCTTTGTCTTTTGGTTAGCAAGATAACTGAAAAAGTTATGGACTGATGTTGATAAAAAATTTCAGGGTAGGAGATCTGGAAATGATTAGATTATGGTGGTAATCCAAAGGAAGGGGGGGGGCTCTCAGAGTGCACGCAACAGGTCAATTTGACCCAGGACACCAGTGCTGTTCCTGACAAATGACAACAACAGGAGGATTAACTTTATTTTTTATTTTTATGAGGACACTAAAGGAGAAGTTAATGCTCTGTATCAAAACAAGTTCACAGGCACAAAAGTGGAAACTCTCAGTACTTTTCACCAAACTGCGTTTTCATTGAACCATAAATTGATAGTGTCAGTGAACGACGAACATCTGTGAAGTATTAATGCAGAATTCTGTTCAACTGATGTCAACTGTGGTTCCATCAACAAGAAACAAGTGATATTAAGCTTTTTTTTTTTCATGGAATTATGTATTTTCAAACATTTCCCTGTGTTCTACATAAACTGTAAATGTTTTGCTTGGGTGTGAATTGTTCATTAATTGCACAGATTCATTTTCAACCTTATTTCTGCCTAATGACAAAACAAACAAGCTCTGGCCCTTTAACCATTAAAGACCCACGGACACTTTTGTGTCACTTCTTACATTACTTTTTTTCCCTATTTAATCTTGTCTTATTTAATCTAAAGTGATTTCTCACCATTTAATACACTATCATCCTCTGTATTTTTCAGTGTAAATCAGTTATTTTTCTATATATTTCATTTACTGATCATGTAAATGTTCATAAAATTCAAAGGTTATCACTGCTCTGATGCGAATGGATAAATAAAAAATTTGGTGAATAAAATAAAAGGACATCATGGACTTGTTTAGTCACAAAGGACTTGGATCAGCTGATCATTCAAAATCAAAAGACTTTGACACTGTGGTAAAAAAAAAAAAAGTCTGATCAGGATATCTCTAGTTATTATTTACAACATAAAGGTGAAGAATTTTTTTACCAGTAAGGATATCGGAGACAGCGATGTTTACATGGATTTTTTATTTATTTATTTTAATTTAACAGATATAAAACATAACACACATACACTTGAAAACCCTCAACCTGATTTGTTAGGCACGTTACTGCCCCTAGTGGACTAATATGTCACTGCATGATTAAGTTTTTAGACAGATGACCAGACAGACAGATGAAAGGACAGACAGGTGACCAGACAGACAGACAGATGACCAGATAGCCAGACAGACAGACGCCCAGATAGATAGACAGATGACCAGACAGACAGACAGATGACTAGAGAGACAGACAAATGACCAGACCGACAAACATACAGACAGATAAAAAACAGACAGACAGACAGATAGATAGACAGACAGACAGAACCTATGGTCAGTAGGTTAACACTAAAGTAAATCAGATGAACCTCTACTGAAGACACTATTATAAATTATTATTAATCAGATTTGTCATAATCAGTTTCCTGCCTTTATCAGATGAAGTCGATCAGATTATCATGTTTATATGATCACTGTAATTATCCGATAACTAAACAAATTAATCAGCGTATTGATGTGAATGTAAACAGACTCACACACTTTTTCATGTTCAGGAAAATAAAATCCTACAGTCCTGATAGTTTGCATAAATTCAAGACAAAAACAAAACAGATTATTGAATTAAATGAAGTTTGCTTTTTTTGTTTTTACAGTTCTAAGAGCACACACACACACACACACACACACACACACAAAACTTCCTCAGAGCCATTTAATTTTGGGAAGTTACTGGAGTTGTTGGAGTGAATGCAGAATTTTTATCTTTAGTCATTTGCATTTTGAAAACCTGCTGACAGGCACTTGAGTAGAGCCTCCAGCATTCATTCTATCTGTGCTCACCAGTACTTTCTGCACTCTGTTTGGACTTCTTTATGGTTGTGTCTTGCGACTCTGCCCACCTGACAACAACACGACTGGTCTCATTGTAAAAGCAGGCGTCTAGTGTCAGCGCTCTGTTCTTTTGGTCACATGGTCAGTTTGTTAAAGGTGTCATTCTATGGTTATTTCATTAATATTACTGTGTAAACCTGCAATATCACAAAAAGCCATTTGGGATACACTATGTAGACATGCCCTAATCACTTCCATGTTAACAGAGTTTGGCTCAAAATGGCAAAATCAAAATTTCTCAATATTACATCCAAATAGTCTGATTTTGAAGTCAATTATATGTATGTACTCTGAATTATCTAAAAATTTAGCTAAAATAAGTTTTACTCCAGATCTTCCTGTAAAAACTACAGCTATTGATTCAATCACTGACACAAAAATCTCCTCAAACAAACTGAATTGAATTGGAATAGCACTGCATTCTTAGTGTCAGACTAAATCACTATTTCATTGCATTACATCAAGGTGTATTGCTCGTGACCATATATTGTATTTCTATCATTATAATGCTATTACAGCTCATTTTGTGCTCCAATATGATTATAATTTAAAAGATACAGACTGATAGAAGCTATAAAAAAAAAAACTTCATCCCCTATGATGTGATGAATACAGTCATGGCTGAAGCTTATAAATAACCTGCACACCTGGGTTTTCAGTCATTATTCCTCTGAACAAGTCAGAGTAAAGAGCTCCCATTGTGTCCACTGAAGAGATTCATTACTGAACTTGGCTCTGAGACCCTAACCTAAATAATCACAGTACACAACCTCTGTCAAGTTCCGTCAACTTATTATCTAGTGATGCCATCTGTGTCTGAGGCCAGTGGAAGTTACGCTGTCGTCCTCCGGCTGCAGCAGCAGACTCATTATGGGTTACGTATACACTACTGTATGTTTACAAAGGGTGATTAGTGGAGCAGAGCTGCCAAGGTACACCCCTGTGATCCAGATGGCTGGGCTTTAGACGCTCTTTATCATACAGTCGGAGACACTGGCCACAGGGGCCTCCCTGAAAACACAGACACCCCAGTGGCAGTAAAAAATACTGCAAAGTGATGCCCCTCTGTTAAAATGAAGCACATTTGAACAGTGTTTTGTGATGCAAAATATCTGCCTGTTATCAGCTGAAGCACAAAATAAGCTATTAAAGTTTATTAAACTAGTCCTTTATAGAGGAGTTTACTTGTCCTCTGGTCATTGGGTTATTACCAGAGGTGGAAAGTAATTCAGTAAAAGTACTTCATTACTGTACTTAAGTAGATTTTTTTTAAGTATCTGTACATGAGTATTTTTGTGGCAACTTTTTATTTTTATTTCCTACATTTTTGTATAAATATCTGTACTTTATAGTCTTTATATTCTCAGAATAGACTCATTACTTTTACAAACTAAACAGATGTGACAGTACGGAAAATGAGTCACTTCAGAGAAAAAAAAAAAAAAAAAGAAAAAAAAAATCAGTGGAGTGAAACTGTGACTTAATATATTATAGCTATATGACTATTTATCTCATGTTGAATTATCTCATAATTTTTACTTTTTATCTTAAAATTATCCATTTTATCTCAGATATACAACTTTTTTTTTTTTATCTTATGACTTTTTATCTCAATTGTGACTTTTCTTCCCTCATTTTTCCTAAATTCCCTGCCCATATCCACAAAACTGAGTAACTGTGACTCTATGAAACACATTATCTACACCAGGGGTCTGTAACCCTGGTCCTAGAGTGCCTGCCAGTGTCCTGTATGTTTTAGATGTTTCCCTCTTTCTACAAAGGAAGTACACAAATTTAGTATTTTAATAATTAACTGTTTTTAAGTTGTAATAACTGTTGTATTGTATAAAGTTTGACATTGTCGCATTGTGTAATGGTCATGTTTCTCCATAAAAAACAAACTGATATTTACATAATTGTATAATAATCAGGTGATTCATAACCCTTGTCCGAATCGACGCAGATATTGTTATATAAACCCATACATATATATATATATAAATATAAATTATCATCTCATCAGTGAAACAGTGTGAGCTTCAGTCCATGTGCTAAAAGTCAGATCCATACATTTAACTATAAGCTGGATAATATCTTATAGATAGGCTCAAAGTACGGTACAAATTGTTCTGACAGAAACAGTGATTACTGAAATAACCCACCATGCCACCAGAAAAGGAGAGGGGTACTATTAGAGTTAACTGCCAGATCAATAAAGAGAGATTTAAGCAAGCTAATTAAAGGTAGGAGGTTTTAATTAGATCATTACTGCCACGATTAATATATTTCAGCTCCAAGAATAGATTAATCTTTAACTGATGCAGTTACTATTTTCTCATTTCTTAACAGAGCGATATTTTATCATTTTAAATAGAATTCTTCAGCATTCAGATTAAAAATCAAAGCTGTGGACAGAGACTGAAGCCACTGGAACTGCTGTTAGACGTGTGAACAGGTCTGATAAAAAAAAACAAAAAAAAAACAAGCCCGCTGTGGCTACTTCAGTTATAAATATTTCCTGCACATTTCTTCTATTGCTCCAAACTATAAAACTCTTATGTCTCAAGTTTCTGAAGGCACTTACAGTAAAATGAAAGTGCATTCTTTTGGCTATATTTAGCTTTTTCCTATGTATTAAAGCACTTTGAAAGGCAATTCATATTTATTTAGGTGCTCACATCTGATCACAAATAAAAGGCTTATTGGATTGTTTTAAATGTAGCCTATATATATATATATATATATATATATATATATATATATATATATATATATATATATATAAAAAATGTGTCAAGACTGAACTAGGATTTGAACCCAAATACACAACTCAAAACTTGATATTCATAAATAAACCAAAGTTTAATGACAAAAATACAACAAAATGCTTATCTAGAGGATTTATAACAAATGTCAAAAGTATCAACTAAAAATAACTCTTAAAGAGGAAAAAGCATAAAATGACAAAGTATTAAATTAAATTCAGAGACAAAGTATCAAAGGGAAAACAAAAGACAAAACTAGAAGGAATTGGAGCCTGAGCCTTCAGAGCTTGGATTACATTTTCAATAATTATTTTCATGGAGTTTACTGTAAGTGGCCTTATCGTGTTCTATTCAACCCTTATGTTTTGTTGATTTTTTTTAGCTCATCCTGACGAAGCCACGATGAGCTATTGCCACCAATCACAGTGAAGGATAAAGTCAGAGGGGGAGGGGTGTAACAAAGTGACGACAGAGCTACGATGATTCAGAGAGAGACAGAGAGACACAGAGAGCGAGAGAGAGACAGAGAGAGAGACAGACAGACAGAGAGAGAGACAGAGAGCGAGAGAGAGACAGAGAGAGAGACAGACAGACAGAGAGAGAGACAGAGAGAGAGAGAGACACAGAGACAGACAGACAGACACAGAGAGGCACACAGACAGAGACAGACAGAGACAGACAGACAGAGCGAGACAGACAGACAGAGACAGAGAGATGATTTCACTAATGACAGTGATGGTCCAGCAGTGGGAGCGGCAAGATCGAAAGTCAGTCAGTTAAAACTTTCCAGCACATTTGTTTGTTCAGCGAATGAAAGAAATGTTTAGAATTTAAAATGAGCCAGAGCCAAAGGAAAAGGAGTAATGTCTGGATCCACTTCAATCGAGATTTTAAGCCTAAAATACAAAAAACAAAGGAGCCAAAGAGACAGTTTTTTGAACGGATCATTAAAAGGAACGAGCCATAAAGATCCGGAACCCCCAAAAAGAGCCAAAATCCAACTCTACTGCCAACTGGATGGTGATTTCCTTTTATCAAAGATGAGTGAAGAATGTGAGAAAATGTCAGTAACCTTTAAATTCTTTTTAAAGAAGCGACAACAATCGTTAAACTCCATAATCCACCATTTTTTGTCATTTGTAACTTTCTCCCTTTGTAGCGCTCCAACGACATCTGATTGGTTGTAGTACCGTCCTATTGCATCCAGAGGGATTTGAAAGACAACCTTTTAGCTCCGCCTCCACTGACTACGAAGCATGACGAGACCATACATGCGGCTAGGCTAGGTAATATGATTTTCCCACTCTGTTCGTAGTGGGGGTCCCATCCCCACTCGATATGAAGGGGAAGTTTGAAGTGATTTTTTGCACTTTCATTCACCCTCGAACATAATGGGACACAGTAAACTTCCATGTGAACATGCAAAAGCGTCTGGAAGTGGTAGTAATGGAAGACAGCCTTTGACCGACTTGGTTCTGTGATAAAACAGGAAGTACTAGCAACAGACAAGTGGAAAACATCTACTATATACACACAAGGGTGAGGAAACAAGAAGACACACACACACACACACACACACACACACACACACAGGACAAAGAAGACAAAATAAACAGGAAGTGACAAACATAGAAACAAAAACACGAAATAATACTTTATAATTTCCTAGATGTGACCAAAAGGATCATAGAATAGATCAACATTTTACCAAAAGGAAAAACATTTGCATGAAAACTCCAGCACGTTAATGACTACATTTTCATTTGAGGCTTAAAACAAACCTCATTAAAAGTGTGTGATCACCTTCATACTAGTTTACACTAATCATACCCTCGTCTTTCACATACTCTTATCAGTAACGTCAACACTGACTGATCTGTTTATTACACACATCATTAATAATTACCTTCATCTGCCAAAGTCTTGTCAGCACATTTTCTGCTCTTGTTTGTATAAAGTGTATATTGATTTAGGAACAAAATGAGTGCAGTCAGATACTGCAGTCAGGTGGAGGAAAGGGGGGGGGGGGGGGGGGGGCTGTACATTATACAAACACTGCCGTCTGTAAAGTTAGATTAAAATATTCTTTAAAAAAATAATTAAGACCATGTGATTTATTCTTAAAAAAAAAAATAAAAGTATAACTGGGAGTCTGACATTTTCAAAGGTGTTCAAAGGTGATTAGTGGTGTGTATGGAATAGAAATAAAAAGAGGAATGTGTCTTAAAACTAAATTATTCTAACTTAATGAGCAATGGTGGGTTTTTTTATTTGAATTTTTACTCTTATCGGATGTGTCTTCAAACTTAGAAAAAAAGGAATTTGAAGACAGAATGTGATTTAATTTTATACCTTAGTTATTGTATTTCAAAGATATTAAATGTGTATGCAGACAGAAAAACATGCACATACTGTACATTTGTGAAAAAAATATATATATATTAGACCACTCCTTGTTTTCTTCAATTTCTTGTTCATTTTAATGCCTGGTAAAACTAAAGGTACATTTGTTTGGACAAATATAATACTATCAAAACTTATGCAAGTATAAAGTGATAGCACAGTAATACAGCGTTGATAATAAAGTAGAAAACATTCCTGGTTTTAGACACATTCCTCTTTTTACTTATAGAGTGACACAAATAAACACTTTTGACCAACCATTACATACTGCAGGATAAATAGATTTTGTCCTGCAGTATATTTTATTTCTAGTCCAAATATCTTATGACACTTAAAACAAGTGGTGTCAGGCACAACAAACCCCCACCCATTGAAAACATTTTAGTTCTTAATAGACATCTCCCTCAATTTTGGAGCCTGCATGTAATTTCTTATCTATCAACAATAGTAACTGAGTACTTATCACCACTGTTTTTAGAGTTACGATCATTACGACCATGTGACCTTTATTTTGATCTTTTAAGCTCATTCAAGGTCAAGGCACCATTTTTAAGCCCATACCAGGTTTCCTATCTGTCAATATTAGTAACCAAATTTCTATCAGCACTACATTTTCAGTTACAGCCCTTTTCATTTCTTGAGGTAACAATTGAGTGACCCCTGACCTCTTGGGTCAACAATAGGTCAAAATTTATACATACAATATGCAGAATTGAAAGACGGGCGTTCACTAGAAGCCTGTAAGATGAATAGTTAAAAAGTTATGTCCAAAATTCAATATGGACATCTATTGTGACCTTGACCTTTGACCAAGAGTCTTCAAATTTGTACTTCGAGGTTATGTTGTCAATGCACATCAACAGTGAGAGCAAAAATATTCTATATGAAAAACTGAGTAGATCATTATGAAAACACATTTTTGGTGACCTTGACCTTTGACCCCTGTTCACTAAAATTTAATGGAATGTCTTCTGGGCCACCTTACACCTTTTTTGAAAATACCATGAAAATCGATCCAGTTGTTTTTGTATAAAGTTACTGACAAACAAACAATTGATATGTTCCAACTTAATTCTCATAGTGACATGTGTCTTTTATTTTCGTTTGTGGCCTTAATACTCAGTCGTATAAAACCCATGAATTCTGGTTGTTTTCTTGTATTTTCTGAGTTACTAATTGGCGCATAAAAAAAGAATGGACAATAACACGAGCTTAATCAGGACACTGCGGCTAAATGTACAGAAAACAACTGCATGAAAGCAGCGTTCACCTCAGGACATAACAGATGTCAGCTGGACTGAGGTCAGGGCCGTTCATTCTGGCTCCAAAACAAAGACCCGAGTCGACCTAGATCTGTTCTGGTACATTTACCTTTCATGCAGAGTATTCACTTTACTCTACGCTTTTCTTCTGAATTATCCATGAAAATGTGACAAGCTGTTGAAAACCAGAGAAAACAATCAAAACAATGATCAAAAGGAACAAGCAGTAAAACCACCAGTGTTAAAATAACACTTAAGAGTTCATTTTAACACTACCTCAGTGAATATATGGTCCTTATCTACAGAGTGTAAAATTTACACTGAACCTAGTGTTATGTTAACCTGACTGTCGCCAGATGGCATTTCCCATCTGGGACCCTTCTGCAACTGATCCGTTTTCAAAGTATCTAAAATCCTTACCTGTGATTAAATGAAAAATCTGTCCATCATCTTGACTGAGGTGCCGCTTCATCCACTCACGTTGAAGTCAAGCCGTGGAATCGGCGACAATAGTTTTCATCAAGTATATACACACATCAACAGAAGGGGTTTAAACTTACCATTTATACGAGACGTTTATTTATAACTTCGTCTACTACGATGTCCACCAAGTTCTTCTGGAAAATGTCGTAGGAAAGCATGGTTCTACATTTATCCTGCAGCCATGATTCAGGGCTACAGAACCCTAGCTGGGAACATCCATTGGGTATGTGGTTGTCCTTTCTTCCTCCCAGTTCAATGACTGTCGGCCCAAGTTTACCAGCCTCTTTGACTTGGTCCTCTACCAACACAACCAGGGGGGGTACCACAATAACCATGGGCTTCTGCACTGGCACCATTTCTTTAGCCACCAGTGGATCCATCTGATAGATCAAACTCTTGCCAAACCTGGTCGGAAGAAGAACAAAAACGTCATTTCCATTAACAAAAGTACTCAGAGCGCAAACCTCCGCCAAGCAGACCTCCCCTCTTCTAATGAAGAGAGGTCCGCCAAGGAGGTTATGTTTTTGCCAGAGTTTGTTTGTTTGTCATTGAGCACAATAACTCAAAAAGTTATGGACAGATCTTGATGACATTTACATGGGAGGTTGGTAATGGGGAGATCTAGAAATTAAGTTTTGGTGGCGATTCGGAAGAGATCCTGGATTCTGGTTCACTTTGAAATGTTCTCAATTTACCACAATGTAAAATTTCAAAGTGATTCAGAATCACCACCAACATGTAATCATTTGTTCCTTGTGACACTCCCAACACATCCTGTTAATTTCAGTCAATTTGACACGTTGCATGCAGTCTGAGAGCACAGACCTCCGCCAAGGTAGAACCCCCACCGCCCCTGGATCACCACCAAAATCTAATAATTTCCAGATTTCCCCATTACCAACATACCCTGTAAATTTCATAAAGTTCCATCCATAACTTTTAGAGTTACTTTTCTATCTGACAGACAAAAACATAACCTCCTTGGCAGAGGTAATAATAATAGTTTAGATTTATATAGCACATTTCTTTGTACACACATACTCAAATTGCACAGTGGATCCATTATTCCTTCACTCTCACATCCTCCCTCAGGTGGTGGTAAACTACATATGTATCCACAGTTGTCCTGGGGCAGACTGATGGAAGCGTGGCTGCCATTTTGCATCTGCAGCCATTCTGGCCGCACATTCATACACCAGTGTGGAGCACTGGAGGAAAGGAGGGTGAAGTGACAGAGTGGGACTCAAACCACCAACCCTTCAGTTATTGGATGACCTGCTTTACCAACTGAGCCACCCCTTAGGCAGACCTATATTCAACAAAGTTCAATAATAATTATATTCTAAAGTTGTGTTATAGCAGACAAACTTGGTGAAGAATCACATGTAAAGTATGTGAAACACACCATCCTTCACTGTCTGACTTGTTTATGTGGTTTTAACTGACAACGCCATCAATCACTGCGATAAATAAATGGATCTCATTCATCTTTGTGTGACGAAAGTGTGACATAATCTTCCAAAATTCATCAACAACCCTAGCATAATATTGGCATGTCAATGTCGATTTTCAGAAGCCACACTTACAACATAAATACTTGTATTTATAAATTAAAAAAGCAGACATAAGTAATGTGAAAAAAAGACTAGAAAAGATACAGCTCGAGAAAAAAAATCCAACTTCCTCTTGTTTTCTTCAAATTCTTGTTATTTTAATAACTAGCCCCACTCGAGTTTTAAGGTCACAGGTCATGATGCCACTCTGAAGCCCAATCCAGGTTTCGTATCTGTCAATAATAAAACTAATTTAATAATAATTTCTCTACTCATGTTTCCATTATAGCCAATTTTAGTGTTTTAGATCATGTTACAGTGACCTTTGACCTCTGGGGTCAACATCTATACACATAAGATGCAGAATTGAAAGACCAGCATTTGGTGCTCATTGGAAATCTGTAGGATGAATAGTCCAAAAGTTACACCCAAAATTAGATTTTGACCTTTACAGTGACCTTGACCTTTGACCTAGAGTCTTCAAATTTGTCCTGAAAGGTATTTTTTGTCTATGCTTTTCTGGTGTCTGACTTTGCTTCTGGATTTCTAGTCACTTAGTTTCTGAGCGTTGTGGATCTGTGTTTTTTTTTTTTACTTGAAAATTTATGTATAATTGATTTTTTTTTTTTTACTTCATTTTCATTCTTATACTTTTATCATTTCGAGTGTAATCATAATCTAATGTATTTTAAAGTTATATTTTAATTGTCCATCACTGTGAATCACTTTGGGCTACACCTACTGTATGAAAGGGGCTATAGAAATAAAGTTTATTATTATTATTATTATTTTTATGATCTCACATTTTGAGAGGAAGATGTCCAATAAGAGCTAAAAATCTGGCGAGGGGCGGAGCTTGTTACCATGTTAATGCATTGTAATGTAAAACGCCTCTTATTTTCATGCTGCTGTTCCAGTGAACAATGTTTGAGGAAAAGTAATAATTTCAGAAGGGAAAAGGTGTTTTCTGTTCGACACCCATACCCAGAGAGGGCAATAACTACCTACGTATCTGACACATTACTTGTCTGCCCCCAGGGACGGAAATTTAATGAGCTTTTTGTGTTCTCCGGTTGCCTATTAACTTTATATTCGTTGCAGATTTTCCCTGGTGTGTGTGTGAGAACAATCGTCAGGTGGTCCACTTTTTTTTTTTTTTTTTACTCATTACATGTTGAAGATTACAAACGCTTTGGTTTAACAGAAAGGACACTTCACTTCAAACAAATTATAAATCTTTGTTGCTCAAGTGGCTATAGGTCGCCCATTATAACAAATCCAATCAAAGGCCATTTACTTTTAAGAATTGCGTGTTCGTTTTGGGAAATGTTAGTATTAATTTAGAAGGTTGCAGTTTAAAAGGCTCCAACATGCCACACAATAACGACAATCATCAAATTCTCTTGTGACGAATACAGAAATGATCAAGAGGCTACATTTCCTTTGCATGACAAAGAACAGGAGGAAAAAAAACAAACTCAAAGTAGAATGAGACGCCTGCGTCAGCTCACCCACTGTTGGAGACAGGAAAAAAAGTGGCATTTTACTTATTAAAGTCTTTAAACACTAATTAAGGTGTCTAATTATCTGATGTTTCTAGAGGATTAATGAAGCTGTTCGGTTCCATCTGCTGGTGACAGTGATGCTGTGTGTGTGTGTGTTTGTATTCCTGTCTTTATGGGGACATTGATATGTGTGCACAGTCACACCATGGGGACCTCTGACACTGTGGGGATCAAGATACAGGTCCCCACAAGGGTTAAATATAAATAAAGGTCCCCACTAGTAAAATAGAAATGATGTGACCCTATAGATTCATTTTTCCCCCCAGGAAGTCTCCATAAAGCATGAGGGAAACAGGTGCCAAGTGAAACATGTATTTTCAGTTTGAAGATATTTATTTTTTATTATTATTTATTTTATGTATTTATTCATTCATGTATTTATGTATTATTTAAAAATATAGATATTTATTTATTTTAATTTAGTCATTACTTTTTAATTTTTTTTCTATTATTATTATTATTTTACTTTAAAATTCTTTATACTCACTACCCTATTTTCTTTTTGTGGAACTAGAAATGAACATCTGTCAAAATTATGCGATATAAAGGCCAAAATGTAAGATAAAAAGCCAAAATTATCAGATAAAGTCAAAATTCCCAGTCACTAAGCACAACTAGAATTCATCCATATATAAGGCGCACTGTGAGAAAATATGTCTTTTAAGTGCGCCTTATAGTCCGAAAAAAACAGTAGCGTAACTCATTGACTGCCAGCTATGTTCAGAATACATTGTGAACAGACAGATATACATGTCTTTGGCAGTCAATGAGTTAATATTCTAATTTTGTGGGACTTGGCGCCACTATGACATCTGGAGCCCGAGATGACCGCCTAGTCTGCCTATGCCTAAGGCCGGCCCTGACTATAATGCATTACTTCAGTTACAGATTACTCCCAACATTGCAGAGAAATAGGGCAAAAGTAACTCTCCCTCCTAAACCAAAACTGCAGTATGTGCTTTAACATGTGGAAATGATTAACAGACAAATGCTAAAACATAAACATGAATGATTGCGATGCATCTCTACAAAGATTATCCATAAGAAGTCGAAGCTAAACCTTGGACCAGATCTGGACACCAAGTTATCATCAGTAAACCCAGTTCCTTTTTTTGCTGTCAGCGCTGAAGGCCTCTGGAGGATATGATCTGATGGACAAGTTTTTTCATCTCCACAGGGTTGCTTGTTAAATGTTTAAATAGAGCATTAAGCTCTGCTGGGCAACAGAGCGGACTTTAAATGGATCCATGTGAGTTCCAGAGTTTTGATAACAAACTAGTCCAGCAGCCACAGCACAGCCCACATACATAGACCGGATTAATCAGAGCAGATGGAAACATGTGGCAGCGATTCTCATCCCGGGATACTTCACCTTGGTGGGACTCGATGTGAAGCTGTTGATGACGACGTTAATGGCTTTGGTTCTGTCTTCAAACTCGTCGTTTCCAAGACTCAAAGATGTTTGGTTGATTATTGAAGGAAATCTGCTTCTGTTGCTCTGACACTCACAGACCTAAACACAGACTGAAAGCATCTGCTGATCTGAAACATTTAACACATGGTTAAAAAAAATAAAAAAATTCAACAGTTTTGATTGTACTGTGTGTGGCGTCTGAGGAACCGATTTGGGGGGGGGGGGGGGGGGGGGGGGTAAACACGACACAACCACGGGGCCCAGTGGGTGTTCCGAAAGATCTGCTGTATAACACAGTCCCTCCAGGATTACATGGATCTTTTTAGAGATTGTTTCGTCCTAAAATGAAAAAATTGTGATGAAAGTTGCAGTGCTTTTTAGGCTTTTGTTGCGGGAGGAAGTGAAAGTTGCGATTTTCCCTTTTTTAATCAAAATTAAGTAATATTTCAAATATTTAGTGACTGGAAAATGAATTCAAAGTCATTGTGATATGGTCCTCAAAACTACCTTTAACCAAGATGGCAAATAAATGATTATGAGGATTATAAAAATGCAACAATTATTTTTTTTTTTCATCAAACACACCTGTTGGTTCAAAGATTAAAGTACATATGACTTCACAACACTACATGAAGTTGTAAAACATGATATAAATGTCTCAGCCAGTCCAAAAAAACAAACCCCAAAATAGTATTACTAGTACTGTGGACTGTGTAGTAGAGGCAGTTTCTCTGACAAAAATAAAACAATGACACCGATATATTAAAACAACCTTTCAAATATGGTAAATAAAATATTACCTTGATGACAAAAAAACACACCTGTTGGTACTAGTGCATCATTTTAGTCGGCAAATGTAAACTGCTGGCCGCGCACATGTTTCTTTCGTACTGTAAGGTCAAGGTTTTATGCCAATGCTGGCAGCATCATCGCAGAATGACAGGAATAATGTTAAAGCGGAATTATAATTACATTATAATTGACGTGTAAATGATAAACAGACATAATCTTGTTAAAATTACATTTAGTTTTGTCAAAAAGTGCTGGTTTATTCATGTTATTCACATTGTTTTAAAGGATAGTTTGTAGATGTGAACATTTCCAACACATAATTTCACTTTTTTTTTTACTCTAAAACATAGAAGACAACTTGGAGTTGATATGATTTATATATTATTTTAGTAGTTTGGCCCAATTCAGACAAAATTTGGTTTAATGTTGCCCCTGAAATAAAACGAGTTTGACAGCCTTGAATTAGACGTTTCTATGATATATACGGAACACAGTAGAGATGTCCCTGCTGATTATGAGACATTTAACTGTGATACGGTATTTGCTTCTGGTGACAGTTTTCATCAGCAGCTCTGCTCACGTCCATTAGTACAGTCTAATTTTCTTAAACTATAGTAGCCAGATCTGTAATGCTAGCGCTGACATGAACGATGATGTAACCCTGAAACTTGGCTAAACTAAATCCATCTTCAGAAGCAGCTCAAACATTCATGTGTTTCATGGGGCAAAGAGACAAGAGGCAGCGGGATTGTATCTTCAATCAAAGTCAAAGTGTTGACGTAACAGGAAAAAAAGAAGAACAAACATCATAACCATCTGCACAAACACACCGAACAGCAAAATGGGTTTGAGGTGGGACGGGGAAAAGTAGTTCTAGTGTAAAAACTGATGGGTTTTTGTGCTTCTGAGGAGTCTAATGTGATTAATTTAATTGGTAGGGGCGAGTGGGTCTAAACAGCAGACGTGTTTTTACCTCGACCTTGTGAAACATCTCCACTGGGTTTGAATAAAGTAAACTCTAAATCCAAACTAATGAAAGGAGAAAAAGCTGCACTCTTATCATGGGTGTAAAATTGCATTTGGACATGTCCATACCAGGATACTAAGATTTCTAAAATATTATATATGGATTCATTCTGGTTGTGCTTAGCAACTGGGAATTTTTACTTTTTCCCCTCATGATTTTCACTTTTTATCTAATAATTTAGACTTTTTTTCCACATAATGTTGACTTTTTATCTAATAATTTAGACTTCTCATAATTGTGACATTTCCCCTCTCATAATCTTTAACTTTTTTTAATCTAATTTTGACTTTTTATCTAATAATTTTGACTTCTCATAATTATTACTTTTTTCCCAGTCATAATTTTTTTTTTACTTTTTATCTAATAATTTTAACTTTTTATCTGATCATTTTGACTTTAATGATTTTGACTTCACTTATTGCGCTTTATAATCCAGAGCACCTTATATATGAAGAACAAAAACGAGACGTAAATGTGGGTCTTGTGACGATAACTAGAATTAAATAGATAATGCAGTTATAGATGACCAATAAAAACAAGAAAAAATGTAGCTTAAGAAATAAAAACATTCCTAAAACGTCTTAGTTTTTGTTGAAAATTTTTTTATTTGAATTCTTTTAGCCGTGTTCTTATTTATTGTTGTCTCTTGCAAGGAAGTCATCAAATAATGTCCCCACCAAAGTCAACATCATGATTACTCCCATGACTCTTATACTGCAACACCATATTTCTAGTTATTATACATTACTATGTTTTGATTCTTATCATGGGCAGAATGACCGAAATGCCCTAATTAAAGAGGAGACTAAAGCTTACAGAGGGCGTACAATAAAACAAATTAGACAGAATTATTGAGTAAAATAGGGTCAGCTTAGTGGAAAGACATTAAATAGTGTCTGGGTGCAAATTTCCTCTCATAAAAGTCATTTGTGGTCAAGTTGACGTTCTCTTCTGTCTGCTGAATAATTTATATAATATTTTAAGTACAGTTGCGAGACTGTGAAACAACAACCACATCAAGGATACGGAGCAAGAGAAGCATCTGCATGATTGGACAGTGCAGTAAATAATGCTTTTAACAACACAAGTGGGGCAGGTTTTGTCCTTCACATGCTGCAGGTTGTTATGAGCCTCCTCTAAAACACTTGAACCAAAAAAAAAAAACAAAACAACAACCCAGACACCACCGTAGACTAAGAGCATCTACTGATTTAAGTAGTTTTGTACCCGTTCATCCAGTAATCCTATCAAAACATGTAAATAATTGGTGGAAAATATCAGCTTTTCATGGTCATGAATTATGACCCATTTGGCTCAGAGCACAGGTGTCAAACATAAGGACCGGGGGCCAAATCCAGCCCGCCAAAGGGTCCAGTCTGGCCCTTTATTTGAATTGGTGAAATGCAAAAATAGACATTAAGATATTAATCATCATTTTACTCCACATTCAAATCAATTCAACATGAAGTGGACCAGACCGATAAAATACAATCGTAATAATCTACTACTCACATTTACAATTTTTTGTCTTTGTAAGTCTAAATATTTTCACATATTTACACCAAAACAAAGCATAATTTCACAAAATTTTGAATAATCTTGAAGAAATATTAATAACCTGAAGTGTTTCAAGGGAAGACAGTACAATTGTAAGAATAATCTGCCTGATATTAAATATTTTGTCCGTTTGTATTTGATTCAATATGATCTGCAACTGATAATGAACATGTGGAAGTGATAACCAGAAGCAGAATATTGTTAAAATTATTAATTATTCACATTGTTTGAACAGATAGTTTATCAACGTAAACATTTTCATTATTAGGCCTTCGCCACGTTGGGCACAAGGCCCATTGATACTGCTTGCAGTTTGATCCGATTCTGCTCTTTGACCTTTAACCCCCTGAACATGCATGAAATCTCACCAAAATTTGCACACTCCTCAGAAGTGTGAAATATTGCGAGTATTTAAAGGTTTCATAAAAGTCGGTAAAGAAATGCGTCTACAGCGCCCCCTAGGAAAGTGAAAATAGTTTGTATTAGGCCAGATCACACCCTAGTGAAGTTAGAAAATCAGTACACATGTTCACCATATGATGATGAACAAAAACCTAATGATGGCCACGCCCATAAACCAACATGAAGTCCGCCATCTTGGATTGAAATTTTAAAAACTTTGAATCGTGAATGTATCTTTCTCCTCCTAGGCCGTTGGGCCAAATGACCTCAAAATCGGTGAACATGATCTTGACAAGTGGGACATCAGAAGTTATCCAAATTTTTGGGAAAGTTGCATCGTGTGTGCTACGCTGTCGCAAAATATGCAAAGTTTTTGGCAAAAATGACCACAACATGAATTGCTTCAGCTCAGACATACGAACACCGATTTGGCTGAAATCTGACACAGGTCTACATCCCAGGTCTACATCCATTTAGCTAAAGACATTCTGATTTTGTACTATAGCGCCCCCTAGGAATGTACATGTATTTAAATGCCTGTAGTTCGGACATACAAACACCGATTTGGCTGAAATTTTACTCAGACGCCTATCTCCCAGGTATACACTAAAAGACTAAAATAATTTTCCCAGGTCTACACATTTTAGTGTAGATCCTGGGAGATAGACTAAAATGATTTTAGTCGACTAAAATTATGTTACTGTTAGTTTAGTTTCAGTTGACCAAAATTCGTAAAATTTTATGTCGACTAAAATATGACAAACCTCAGCTCATATCTCCGCTAAGGAGGTTATGCTTTTGCCAATGTTCATCTGTCTGTTTAACAACATAATTTTTCTAAAACATGACAACCAGTGTTTTTGTTTTGTTAAAAATGATCACTCGTCACCTGAACCCGCTTTATCCTCACTAGGGTCGCAAGGGTCACTGGTGGCCTCATCCAGCTACAATGGGTGAACACCCTGTAAAGTATGAGTCTCCAGTTCATCTCAGGGGCTGAACTATGAATATAAACAATCACTTCACACATTCACTGCTATGGACAATTAACCTATCAGTGCCTAACCTATCAGATTTTATCTTTGTTTCAGCGTAAAAATTGTAAATTACATTTTCAAATTTGTTATTATTTTGATTTATTTTATTAAAAAAGAAGGAGTAGATGTGTTTACACTCACTATCCAATGGCTACTTGATTACAAACTTGGTCCACATGAGACATGGAAACGAGTGTCCTAAGTGAGTGAGTGTATGTGTGCGTATGTGTGTAGTTTTTTGTCAGTCAGCCTGTTGTATCCAGGCAGCAGTGCAGTGATAGAGTGTACCTGTCAGCTCTGGTCTTTATAGGCTTCCTACAGCGAAGGCCTGAGGTACAGATGGCTGCATGCTCTGACCGCCAAGATGCCCTTCACTGAGAAAAATACAGGGATAAGGCGCAGACAGGTCCATTATGCACACTTTAAAAGAAAAAAATGCATCTGTCCCCACGGGTAAATACAATAGAAAGCAGCAATTTCATAGCAAAGCCCTTTATAATGGATTTTTCACTTTCCATGATTGACTGTGTTGTTTATCGTGCAAACATCTGATGTGATTTTTATTCTGTCTATTAGATTTTGACTAGGACACAATAACCATTGATGCCATTATTAACCATATTATTACTTGATATAAGACAAGATAAGTACATTTATTGATCCTAAAATTAGAGAAATACACTGGTTAATGGTGTTGCATGTCGGAATTATGTGTTAATGCTCAAAGTGGCCCTGCATGCATGGGAGTAATCATGATGTTGACATTGGTGGGGACATATTTTGACGACTTCCTCGCAAGAGACAGCAACAATAAATAAGTAAATAAGAATACGGCAAATATAATCAAAATAACTTCTCATTTAATGGACTGTGCTTATATATCGCTTTTCCACCTTCATGGTGCTCAAAGCGCTTTACATTAGCCTCACATTCACCCATTCACACACACACACTCATACACCAGTAGGTTTCTAAGGTCAGTCCTACTGGGGGCCTAAGTCAGGGTTCAGTGTCTTGCCCAAGGACACTTTGACATGTGGAAGCCAGAGCTGGGATGCGAACCGCCAACCTCTCTGTCATTGGGCGACCCACTCTACCAACTGAGCCACATTTTGTTTTAGGATTTTTTAAAAATTTCTTAAGCCACATTTTTTCTGGTTTTTATTGGTCATCTATAGGTGCATGATATATTTAATTATAGTTCTCGTCACAAGACCCACATTTACGTCTAGTTTCGTCTCGTTTGTCACGTGATAAAGGTTCGTTGATGACAATAATATCCTCGTCCCTCCAGGCGGCCAAAGCTCAGGCGGAGTCGGCCTCGTTCTTTATATACAAGCCAAACTGGATTATAAAGTGCATTAACTGAAGTTGAAATCATGAGATAAAAAGTCAAAATCATGAGAAAAATGTCAAAAATTAAAAAGAAATCAAAATTGTGTGAGAAATCAAAACATGAGGGGAAAAAAGTCTAAATTATGAGATTAAAAAAAATATGATAGTCAACATTATGAGATTAAAGTCAAAATTCTGAGAAAAAAATTGATAATTATGAGATTAAAAAATGGATAACTATGATACCGTAAGTCACAATTACTGATTTACAACTTATTTTCCATACACTGTAAACTTCATAGTGTTAATATGGAGACAATGGGACCAAATACACTTTAGAAAGTATTAAATGTGATCTAAGTGTTGATTTAACACTGCAAAATTTACTGTGTACCGTCAAATTTGTCTAGTTTGAAAAAAGTAAAGAGTATTCTGACAATAGAAAGAGTATAAAGTACAGATATTTATACACAAATTTATGGAGTAAAAGAAAAAAGTTGCCAGAAAAATAAATACTCAAGTACAGATACCTAAAGTACAGTAAAGTACCTCTGACTCAGACACTCACAAATATTCAACATCTTCAATTATACATACACCTGATGCTATGGATGATCTCTAGTTTGTTATATTTTCTAGCATTTTAAGGGATTATGTGGCAGTGAAGGTGAACTTTGAAGAACATCCTCCAAGTGCTGGATTTGGATGCAGCGCCCGTCACTGAAATACTAAGAAAATGCTTTGCTGTGTTTCTAAAGCATGAGATGAACCAAAGTAAATGGAGGAGAAAAGGAGAAGTTTCAATAGGAAGATGATGTTGTGTGACCAAAACTGTTCCTATACATGAACACTTTTATCATCATCATTTTCTTGAGACGTTATTTCCCGAGCAACTACAAAAACCAGAGCAGAGTCTGATTCCAATTCCACCTGAACACTGTCTGTATGAAAGAGGTGAGTTAGATGTCAACAGTGTTAACCCTTAAAGACAAAAACAGCAGCTGATCTGAAGACAGTAATACCTATTGATCCAGTAACATTAAAGGTGTGACGAATTATTGCAACATGTAATTTGGCGAGATTTCTCATCGCCTTAAAATTCTGTCTCACGAGATTTGCTATCCCACAAGCAGCCAGAAAAGACATCCTAAATAGTGGTATTAACTGGGTGCGATTTGCTGGGGAACACCCCCCCCCTCTCTCTGGTTGTGGACATCGGGTTCATTAGGATCCACTGATTTTGCTGCCCGCAGGCTTCCGGGCCTGCGGGGCAGGGGTCCCACCTGCACCGGCTCCCGGGGGGTTTCTGGGAGACCCTCTGACTTGTGTGTGCATTAGACTCCCGTGTCTCCAGATGGGTCGGTGGGTTGCCCACATCGTAGCTGACCCCTGGTATCTGTTACACATGGGCTGGTACCTGCCCTGGCGATGCTGTTGACACGCCGGGGGAGAAGGTGTAGCGAGAAAAGGAGAAATATACATTTGTATTCATTTTATCTTATTTTTTTATGACATTTTAGTTTAGTTTTAATTTGTAGAGGGAAAAGTTCATTAAAAGTTAATGCTGACAGAGTTATAAAATGGATGTGCAACTCAGTTAAATAAAAGTCTGTTGTCCATTCATATAATTTGTAATTTAGTTTTCTTAAAATCTCGTCTTGATCTCGTGAACCCAATCTCGTTAGCCATGTGTCTCACCACACCCCTGAGTACTACCATCAATACATGTCAATAATTGATGGAAAATAATTAGAGTTGTCAAACTCATTAATCATGATTAATCAGATTACAATCTTTAATGCAATTAAATGGAAGAGTTCAAGTTGTTTTGTTGAAACTGGTGTGGAATAATTATATATATATATATATATATATACACATAATTTTTTATTTTTGGTGTTTTTTTGGTTTGTTTTAGAGTACATTTTGGATTTTTCAGTTTTTTCATGTTAGGATTTTTTGTGAATTTTACCATGTTTTGCGTTTATTGGTATATTTCTGTGTATTTTGTGGGAAATATGAGTGAAAAAACCCTGAGACAAAACAGTCAACTGACATAAAATGTCTTATGAAAATGAGTCCAGAGCAACTGTGATTAATCTGATTATGAATTGTAGTCATTTGACAGCCCTAGTGGAACATTTTGCAGATACAAATAAGAGACAAAATCAGATCATTACTTTTAATTAATTTACAAAAACAGAAAACGAGCAGGTGAACCAGTGTACGTTGTGTGATCAAAGCAAAGGCATTTACCTTTAAAGTTGAACACATGACGTATAAAGAGCAGGAATGTTCCTTTATGAGCAGGACATATTCTCTGCAGCTTTGGACTGGGCCTTTGTGCAGCTGTAAAGTGTCCTGTGGAGGGACCAGCAGCCCTGTGTGGGCTGTAAGTGGCGCTGGGCCAGAAGGGTGGTGTTCTGTGCTGACAGAGCCGTCTGCTCACACACACCTCTGGACCTGGAGCTGGGCTCTGACTCTGGTTCTGTCTGGGTCCATGTTTACTTTATGTCCTCATCCACACTGTTACACTGAGGACAAACTCCATCTGACCACCTGCACTTTTTTCTCATTTCTACTCAAACGATCACATCACAATTAAAATTAAACACAATCACCTAAAGAGGAACAGATATAAAAAATGGATTTACAGACAGGCCCAGCAGAGGCGGCGCGGGCTGACCCAGCGCTAAAGCACCATCAAACCAACAAACACAAAAGCTCCATTTAACACTAGAGGTCTAACCAAACAAACATTTAAGCTCCAAATAATCAAACACTAAAGCTCCAACAAACAAACTGTGGTCCATTTCTGGGACCATGTTGGAAACAAGCGTTTACACTTTTACATGTTGTCCCTTGGATAGCTGGTCATGCTATATCCATAAATAAACCAAACACACACAGCTAGCTACCCTCCAACAAACACAGCTAGCTACCCTCCATCAAACACCATAGCTATTCAATTCTGTACTAAACTAAACACATAATTTAAACTTACTTCTGTGCTTCTTTCTAAAATATATTTCATGTTAAAATGCACTTTTCTCCATCAGCGATACAAACTTTGTCCCTTCTCTGTATTTTGGACACTTTAGAAACACATGCTCTACCATTTCTGGATTGCCACACTGTAAACATTTACCTTCTATATGTTTAAGCATTCTAAGCAAAGCACTACTTAAATTTACATGTCAAAATGATAATCTAGAAAATAAATGTTCTTCTTGCCTACCTCTGTTGGTCTTCCTGGGAGCACCCACTTTTCACTGGATATTAAAATAGTATCAGAACACCCACCCTTTAAATACACTTAAGCTCCACCCACAATCATACCCATCAACATATTATTCAATTAACCAACAATATTTACACATCACATAACCCAACATGAAATCATATTCAACCGGATAAACAGTGACACTAATTACTTTGCATACTTCCAACATAAACACAGAAAAAAACCCGAAACAATGGATAAATGTCTGTTTAGGACAAGGAATGGTTTAGTCCAGGGGTCATGTGATCAATGCAGCGCGCGCATTAGGGGTATTTAACTGGTGACGAGGGAGGGACTCGGTTTCGTCATTTTCTGCAGTAGGTGAGTGCATGTGTGTGCGTGTGGGGGGGGGGGGGGGGGGGGTGCATGTGTGTGTGTGTGTGGGGGGGGGGGGGGTGTATGAGGTCCACAGTTTTAATCATACGTTGCGAGAGACTCACCGGAAAAAAAAAACACGCGGGGCAAGAGATGACTGAGCGTTAATGTCCCACTGCCACACCCACAAACATAAGTCCTTGCAAACGTGATGAAAAAAAAAGAATAGGCATTTTTAACATAAACACACAAATGGAAGAGTTTTATCACAAATATATTAGTGGTCGCCTCCCAATTTATTCCATTTGTGGGATTATTACGTTAAAAACTAAGCATTTGTATTACAGGGTAATAATAGTAACTACTATTGTGAGTTATTTTATAACGTACCTCCACTGTAAATTACAGAACTGATATTTTCTTCCGGTGTTAGTATTTGACTGGTCTGGGGTCATTTTGAGCTGGATGCATTTTCAGTCCGACCCCCCTATCTATAAACCCGTACACATACAAGCAATAGTGTAACGTTAGCTTTACTGTCTATGAACATTAGCCTATGGTGAACATTGCTCCATCTCCACTTAGCCGTTTTAGCTAAACACCGGTAGCAATGATAGTGTATGATAACTTCTTCACAACTAAGTGTAGTGTCAGTTTCATAGTTAAAGCTTTCATTTCATAGATAGTTGCTGAACTTACCATTACATTGAAGTTTAAGTCTCTTTGGGGAGATAATATAATCCGCTCGGTGCTTCGACGCCATTTTGTCTGTCGGTAAAGCCAGTGTATTTTGTAGATTTTTAAATGTAATTCCTTCAGCCAGGTCCGCGGTTTGTGGTAAAAACACTCCATATCTAACCACTCATCCGCGTTTTTACAAGCAATGACAGCACACGTAGGTCCCGAACCACTTTTCCTCTTGAAGTTGTCCATTATTTTTCTCACTGAATCACTGCGTTTGTGTCGGAGTTAACTCGTAAAACAAACCGGAAGAGCCAGGGAGGATGTGAAAAGCTCACGCGGGAGTTCAGGAAGTAAAGCGGTATTTAAAAACACAATTACGTCCGGTGTTGAGCTGAGCTGAAACTAGGCGAAATTCTTATTTTATGACTGAGGATTATATATATATATATATATATATACATATATATATATATAAAAATATTATTATTATTTTTTTTAAATAAAATAAAATCAGAGGTGTGAATCTGATGGGATTTGCAATCGTGTCCCGTGTTTTTCACCGAACGGAGTTGGCAACCCTAACTGTGTGTGTGTGCGTGTGTGTGCGTGTGTGTGTGAGCGCGCGTGCGTGCGTGTGTGTATGTGTATGTATGTATATATGTATGTGTATTTAAAAAAAAAAACAAATACCAAAATAAACCAAAAAAAATAACAAGAGGCAAAATAATGAAATTTAAAAAAAATACTAAAACAATTTTTAAAAATAAGTAAAGATAAAAATAAAACATACATAAAAAAAAAAAAGTAGTTGTGTGTGGGCCGCTGGCCGCTAATTGGTGACCTATGCTTCAGTGTATTTTTACATATTTTATATGTACTTCAGTGCAGTTTTAGTATAATTTTTTCATGATTAGTATAATTTACTAGTGTATTTGTGTATATTTCACATATACTTCAGTGCAGCTTTAGTGTATTTTTACTTCAGTGCAGTTTTAGTGCTTTTTTGCATGATTGGTATAATTTACTAGTATATTTTTACGTATTTTACATATACTTTAGTGCAGTTTCTGTGTATTTTGACATGGTTGGTATAATTATGTATTTTTGCATATGTCATATATACTTTAGTGCAGTTTTTGTGTATTTTTGCATGATTGTATAATTTATTAGTGTATTTTTACGTATTTTATATTTATATTTTTGCATGTTTTATATATTTTTTAGTGCAGTTTGTGTATTTTTTGCAAATGTTTTGTATACTTTAGTGTCATTTCAGTGAATTTGTGCATATTAAGTAGTTTAGTGTATGTTTGAACATTTTTGTGTACTTTTATCTGTTTTTGTTCATTTTTGCATCCTTCAGTATATGGTTTGCATACGTTTTGTATACTCTAGGATATTTTCGTTCTGTACAAGGTGTGTTTTTTTGTCTTTTTCCATTTATTTTGGAAACGTTAGAGTACTTTTAGTATATTATGTACATTACTGTATTTTTATACATTTTTGTATATTTAATGCAATGTGAAGATATTGATTCCAGTATAAAACTATTCTCACTTCTGTCACCCGTGTGTGTGTGTGTGTGTGTGTGTGTGTGCTTGTTTTTGAATATGCTTTTGATTTCTCATTTATTTTTCTGTTCTTTTTTGGTGAATTTTAGTGGATTTTAGCATGTTTTAAAATTTTTCAGCATTTTTTTTGTGTTTTAGTGCATTTTTGTGGTAAATTTTATTTATTTTTTAAGGGCAAAAACTGTTGACCGATGTAAAAAGTTTCAATCATTGTTAATCAAATTTAATCCAGACCAACACTGTGATTAATCTGATTAAATATTTTAATGCAATTAAATGAACAAGTAGTTTTGTTTCAAGTTGTTTTGTTGAAACTGTTGAAGGTGTGGAATAAACATGTTAACTGCATATATATTCATATTTTGTTTGAATTTTAGAATAAATTTTGAATTTTTCATAGTTTTTTTCATGTTTTTTGTGAATTTTAGCATGTTGTATATTTTTTGTCCACATTCTTTGTGTTTATTAGTGTATTTTAACATATGTTGTGGGAAATATGAGTGAAACTAACAATGTTTTAATCATGAAAATCATGAAAAATATGTCCAAAGAAACTCTGTGATTAATCTGATTATAAATTGTGGTCATTTGACAGCCCCAGTGGAACATTTTGCAGATAGAGACAAAGTCAGGTCATTACTTTTAATTAATTTACAAAAACAGAAAACGAGCAGGTGAACCAGTGTACGTTGTGTGATCAAAGCAAAGGCATTTACCTTTAAAGTTGAACACATGACGTATAAAGAGCAGGAATGTTCCTTTATGAGCAGGACATATTCTCTGCAGCTTTGGACTGGGCCTTTGTGCGGCTGTAAAGTGTCCTGTGGAGGGACCAGCAGCCCTGTGTGGGCTGTAAGTGGCGCTGGGCCAGAAGGGTGGTGTTCTGTGCTGACAGAGCCGTCTGCTCACACACACCTCTGGACCTGGAGCTGGGCTCTGAACTCTGGTTCTGTCTGGGTCCATGTTTACTTTATGTCCTCATCCACACTGTTACACTGAGGACAAACTCCATCTGACCACCTGCACTTTTTAAAAAAAAATTCTACTCAAACAATCACATCACAATTAAAATTAAACACAATCACCTAAAGAGGAACAGATATAAAAAGTGATTTATAGACAATAGATCTGGAAAAGATAATTTTCACTGTGCATGCTTACATACATAGATACTGCACTGAAGTGTATATATAAAATATGCAAAAAGACACTTAAGCAGAGGTCGCCAATTAGCAGCCAGCAGGGCACACACACAACTGTTTTTTTTTTGGTTTTTTTTTATTTCGATCTTTATTCATTTTTAAAATTTGTTTTAGTATTTTTTTAAACAATTTTTTTTTTACATTATTTTGCCTCTTGTTAATTTTTTTGTTGATTTGGTATTTGCATGTAACTTACAAACATTGTTTTGTAAGTTTTTTGTGTGTGTGTGTGAGAGTGTGTGTGTGTGTGTGTGTGTGTGTGTGTGGGGGGGGGGTGTTCTCAGCCTGTTTGTTTGTCAGCAGCTTTACACAAAACTACTGGAGCAATTCTTATGAAATTTTCAGCAAAGGTGTGAGGTGGTCCAGAATAGATCCCATTCAGTTTTAGTAAATGAAGGTCAAAGGTCAGTCACCATAAATGTGTCTTCACAATGATAAGAGATAAGCATAAATATACAAACTGATTTATAGACAGCATATCTGGAAAACCTTATCAGGATAACGTACACTTGTTATATATATATATATATATATATATATATATATATATATATATATATATATATATATATATATATTTATTTTATTTTTATTTTTTTTTTCATTTAAGATTTTTTGAATTAATTCTCCATTTGTTTGTTTGTTTGTTTGTTTGCTTAACTTAACTTAAACTCTTTATTCCACTAAGAAATGGTGGAGTTTTATTTTTGCCAGCATTTATCTTTATCTGTGAGCAACAGAAATCAAAAAGTTACGGAGGGATTGAGCTGAAATGTTGATACTGGGACAAAGAACAAGTGACAAAAGTTCGGTGGTGATCGGGGGTGGGGGGGGTCTAGCTTGGCAGAGTCTGCTCTGATTGCTTTTTTAGTTTTTGTTACTTAATTAATGCTTTTTCTTATTTCAAGTTTTTTTCTTCATATTTTAGGAAAAACATCAAGACCATTTTTACTTTCACAAAATTACACAGATCTTTTTTTTTTACTTTATTCAAATGTATTTAATAAATTAAATTTGATTCATTCATTTTCCCAATTGAATATTTTTTTTCTTAAGTCAACACTTTTTTCTTATTTCAATTTTTTTTTTCTTCAATCTTATTTTTTTTCTTACGTCAAGACTTTTTTTGGTAATGAACCTGAAAATCTTAAATCAAGAAATGTTACCAACATCATGTTCATTTGTCAGATGTATATTTGCTTGAATAAAGCAGAAAAAAAATTAGCCTTTTAAAATCACATTTTCCAGATCTATGGTAAAAAAAATAATTGTTTATATTTTACTGTAAAGTTCCTCTTTAGGTGATTACATCTTATTTTAAGTATAATGAAATATCTGGACTAGAAATGACAAAACACACTTAATTATATTTACATTTTTACAGTGTATTTTGTCCTAAATTCACCTCCTCCTTTAGTCACCTGCTCTGTTCTACTAATTATCTCTTCTCTGCAGTAAATTTTCAGTCTTTTATTTCTTCAGACATTTATCATTGCCTTTTTTAACACTAACCTTTTGCGAGAAATCTGCTCGCTCTCAGCTGTAATACTGTGAGGCACTCAAATTTTTCTAATTTCCTGACATGAATACTGATGGTGGGCCGCAGGAAAGCAACCTTGAAACGGAGCATGTTTCCTGAAATCACATCAGCTTCTATTGCGGTTTGGAACTGAAATTAAAAAATTTTACTGCTTGGCCAACATGACTTTACCAGGAAGGGCGAGGTTAATTCCCTTCAATTTCAAGCGGCCTGCCTCACATCAACCAGACCATAAACTAACCTTTGAGGCAAAAATGGCTGCTTAGAGACCCAGTGTTTTTAAGAAAATTCAACAATAATAATAATACATCTATTCAAGCACATTATTTAACCCCCAAAATCCAGTCCTCGAGGGCCGGTGTCCTACGTGTTTTAGATATTTCCCTTTTCCACATTATTCAGTTTAACCCTTTAACTCCTGAAACTTTAGCAGTTCTACAGTAAAAAATTATTAAAATAAAGCAACAAAATGAACAAAAATGACCAAAGTCATCAATAAAATGAACAAAGATGAATAATAAAATTAGGAACATGAACAAAGTAAGACATTTATTTTTCTACATTTTACTTTTTTTTTTATTATTTTATATTTAATTTCGCTCCATGTGTGTCTTACTTTCTTCTTGGTACTAATTATTTTTGTCAGTTTATTCTTATTTTTTTTCGTTGTTGCTTATTTTAATTATTTTTTACTGTGAAACTGCTAAAGTTTCAGGAGTTAAAGGGTTAAACTGAATCATGCGGAAGAGGGAAATATCTAAAACATGTAGAACACCGGCCCTCGAGGACTGAATTTGGACACCCCTGTCCTAACGTCTCAATTTAAATAGAAGTTTATCCTCCTGAAACCCAGCGATGTCAAAGCTTTTTTAAATATTTTTTTTTACATTTATAATTGTCTTGATTAGAAATTGCATAAAGCATAAGCAGTTTTTCGGATATATTTTAAAATGTATTTTTATTTATTTTCTTGTTTTTTTAATGGAATATGCTGTGCCATGGACAGCATTTTAAAAACTGGATCATTCCGAAAGTGCAGCACAAGTCTTCGTTTTCGCGTTTGTTTTGCGTTCGACTTTGTCCGGAAGAAAAAAAAACAAAACAAAACAAGGAAAACGCATGTACTGGGAACAAATAAACTCGACATCTCGACTTTGTTTTGCGTTATCTCGCAAGATAACACAAAACACATGCAGTTTTCTCCCATTTTTTTTTTCTTCGTCCCCTAAAGGGCTCCGTAATATAAGACGAAGAAGAAGAAACTATTATTGTCATACTGAAAATAATTGTGCACCTTATGTATCTTATGTATTTCTTTAAGTATTCCTGCCTTGGTCTGTCGCAGGGGTGTCAAAGTGTGGTCCTTGAGGGCCGGTGTCCTGCATGTTTTCGATGTTTCCCTCTTCCATTCCACCTAGAGGTCATTACATCATTATCAGTCTGATGAGGAGCTGATTATTAACTCTTTAAATGTCAGGGCTGATGCATTCTGAATGGATGATTTAGTTTAAATATTCAGAAAAATTCAATCGTTTTCCTTTTAGTTTTGTGCATGGAAAGAGTGCCAAAAAGCAAGGTTTTTTTAATTTTATTTTATTTTTAAAAAATTTAAAGGCAAAATTAAAATTACTGGGACCAAATTTCAATACTAGTTTTCTTCTTTCGTAATTTTTTTTCCTAAATTTTCCACATTATTTGTCATTTTATGAATATTTCTTAGTTTTTGTTGCTCATTTTGTTTATTTTTCTACATTTAGTTTTATTTTTTATTGTAGTATTTTTCTTAGATTTTCTGCCATTTGTATCTTACTTTAATCATGTTACCAATTATTTTTGTTAGTTCTCAGGAGTTAAAGGGTTAAATTGAATCACATGGAAGAGGGAAATATCTAAAACATACAGGACACCGGCCCTCGAGGACTGGAGTTTGACACCTGTGGTCTGTGGTGTAAGACAGGTTAAAGCCAGGGGTGTCCAAATCCAGTCCTCGAGGGCCGGTGTCCTGCATGTTTTAAATATTTCCCTCTTCCACATGATTCAGTTTAACCCTTTAACCCTTTAAATAATTAAAATAAGCAACAAAATGAACAAAAAAAGCCAAAGTCATCAATAAAATGAACAAAAATGATCAATAAACTGACAAAATAATTAGTAACATGAAGAAAGTAAGACTAATTATTTTGTCAGTTTATTGGTCATTTTTGTTCATTTTGTTGCTTATTTTTAATTCTTTTTACTGTAGAACTGCTAAAGTTTCAGGAGTTAAAGGGTTAAAGTGAATTATGTGGAGGAGGGAAATATCTAAAACATGTAGGACACCGGCCCTGGAGGACTGGATTTGGACACCCCTGGGTTAAAGGTCATTAATGAGGTGCCATAGACAGTAAGGTGTGTGGGTGTATGTGGGTGTACGTGGGTGTATGTGGGTGGTTCTGCTTCACATCAGGTTAATAAAGGCGTACAGAACACACTGAGATCACAGCAGCTCTGAAAGCAGCTGAAAGTCACAACTGTATCATAGCTAGTTTCACTGACACGTCACCTGACAAATACTGAAAGTGTTACAAAAGAAAAGGTCCTTAAGGAAGTGATGAGGTGATGTTCACGTCTGTTTGACAAGGAAACACTGCTGTAACATCTACCAAAGTGATTTTTTCTGAAATAAAAGGAGAGAAAAACCAAAGAAAAACAAAGTGCTTCAGTATTTCTGAGTTCTACTGAGGAGCCTCTGGCCATGACAGCCTGTGTGGATGACTTTAACTTAGGGGTCAAAGGTCACAACTGCAGTTTTACCAGCTGTCCAATCAAAGGTGGGAAGTAACTAAGTACAAGTACTGTGTTACTGTACTGAAGTAGATTTTTTAGGTATTTGTACTTTGAGTATTTCTTTTTCTGGCATTTTTTTACTTTATACTGTTTACATTTATATAAATATGTGTACTTTATACTGTTTACATTTATATAAATATGTGTACTTTATACTGTTTACGTTTATATAAATATGTGTACTTTATACTGTTTACATTTATATAAATATGTGTACTTTATACTCTTTACATTTATATAAATATGTGTACTTTATACTGTTTACATTTATATAAATATGTGTACTTTATACTGTTTACATTTATATAAATATGTGTACTTTATACTGTTTACATTTATATAAATATGTGTACTTTATACTGTTTACATTTATATAAATATGTGTACTTTATACTGTTTACATTTATATAAATATGTGTACTTTATACTGTTTACATTTATATAAATATGTGTACTTTATACTCTTTACATTTATATAAATATGTGTACTTTATACTGTTTACATTTATATAAATATGTGTACTTTATACTCTTTACATTTATATAAATATGTGTACTTTATACTCTTTACATTTATATAAATATGTGTACTTTATACTCTTTACATTTATATAAATATGTGTACTGTTTACATTTATATAAATATGTGTACTTTATACTCTTTACATTTATATAAATATGTGTACTTTATACTCCTTACATTTATATAAATATGTGTACTTTATACTCCTTACATTTATATAAATATGTGTACTTTATACTGTTTACATTTCTATAAATACCTGTACTTTATACTGTTTACATTTATATAAATATGTGTACTTTATACTCTTTACATTTATATAAATATGTGTACTTTATACTCCTTACATTTATATAAATATGTGTACTTTATACTCCTTACATTTATATAAATATCTGTACTTTATACTGTTTACTAGGGCGTGTAACACTATAAACTATTGTAACCATGGTGTTTATTTCATGCTTCTAACCCTTTTATTCGCTAAACTTCATGTGACAAACTGATAAATGTTACTTATTGTGATTAATGTTGCTTACATCCTTTTCGAATGTGCAAATGAAGCAGTGTTTTGTTTAGTTTTTTTCATGGATGTTTTTTTTTTTTAGTGCGGTTTTTATTTGTTGCATATTCGAAATAAATAGAAATGTTTTGTTATTTAGGATGATAATCAACATTGAACCTCAGTGATCGTTCCAGACATCGTGTGTGTGTTGATATATTTTTGAAGATGTGGTTTCGAGGGGTGGGCTGACGAAGAGGCCTGGGTGTGTAAACTTTTAAAATATAGCTGTAGGAACTGTTTTCCAAGATCTCCTACCCTATCTTTAACTTTATTTTGGTTATTATTATTATTTTAACAGGTGGTTAAGAGACAGGAGTGAATGTTTAGAACTTGAGTTTATTCATTTATTGATGAGAACGGGGTTGGGATTAAATAAATCTTTCTTCTTCCCACTCCTTTTCAGGTGTAAATCACATTATTATATATATATATATATATATATATATATATATATATGTATGGACAGTATTATGTAAATTGCTGGAAATAAACAAATCAATCAAAACTAGAGTGCATTTCCATGGAAACGTTTATTCACAATTAACATGTCCGTGTAAACATGAAAGAAATAGCATTAATTTTGACTTATTTTATTCTGAATAAATAATTCAGAATGAAAAAGCATCATGTAAATGTAGTTATTGACAGCGGTTGATGGTGAATGAAGAGGCTCAGGAGCTCCTCAGTAAAAGCGTACAGACCACATTAGACCTCAAACATAAATGGAAAGACATGTGCTTATAATTCTGCTCTCATACACAGCGTACATGTGTACAGTTGTATACACTGACACACAAAAGGCTGTGTTTACACATGACGCCGTTCACTTTTTTTTTCTCCTCTGAGGCTGATGAGGCGTATTGTAAATAAATTACAAATCCATTAACTTCATCTGAACTGAACATCTGAGCCGACGGTAATAAATGATGGTTCCATGAACTGATTTATACATGAGTCTACAGCTCTGGAAATAAAAGGAGGTATCACTGCAAAATTAACACTTTCTCTAATTTTACCACTTGTATGTGTTGGAATCAAATGAACATTTCTGTTTTATTTTTTAAACTACCAACAACGTTTCTCCCAAATTTTAAATAAGGATGTTATTTAGAGTATATTATTATTTAGAGCATGTATTTAAAGAACATGACACATGGTCAAAAAAACAAACAAAAAAAAGTTTATACATAGGACAGTGAATTAGGCTCAGATAAGAAAACAAAAAAAGACTCATCACTATCAAGTCATACAATGAGAGTAAAGACGGTTTAAAATTGACGATTTTTGTGTAAAAGCATTTTATTACCTCTGCACATGAGGTTATTTGTTTTTCAGCAAGATAATTCTAAAAGTTATGGAAGGATTTTGATGCCAGCTACTGCTGAGTTCTATTTCAGTGAATGATGGGACCAGCCAGAATGTGCTGAGAATCTCTCCAGAATTTCTACCCTAAACTCATTCTCTTCTTGGACTAGTGTCCCCCTCTGGCCTGTTCTGTTCTATTGCATTCTATTTTACACTATCAAGTCATCCACAACTATGATGCTCAGTACCGTTTTTGTTTAATTATTTATTTATCAAATCTCTTTTTCTTTTGTGCTGTTTTGGTTTTCTTCTCTTTTTTCGATGTATTTATTTTTATTGATGGACAGTTAATAGTTGGGAATAACACACCACCTTTCAATCTTTTAACTACAATAGCACCGCCTATTAACTTCTTTCCCTGTTTGTCCTGTCCGTCCTGTCCAGTCTTTGTTTCCCCCACACATCACTGAGGTGTAGCACTGCCCTCCCTGGCTTATAATAGAGAGTTCTAAAAAAGGATGTCTGCTCAGCTTTCAGGGAGGACCGATGATGGTCACACACATGCACTAAATATTAAAACATTTGGCTGCAAGACTAAAAAAAATGCATTGATCTCAAACAATGTTGACACCCTCTCTGTGGTGTTAAACAATAAGAACAAATGTAGACAAAAAAAAAAAAAAAAGGAAGGACTTTGATGAAACTTTTCGGGATGATTCATAATGCGTCAAGGAAGGAGGCATTACATTTTGAGCTATAAAGGTCAAAGGTCAAAACACATAAGTGGTGATATCTCAGAATCCAGATCAGATGGTATCAGGTGTTTTTTCCATTCACTTCATCTTATATCTTCAGACACCGTTAGGCTCCATGACGTCACATTTTCACATCATATGACGTCAATCCAATGATATATTTAGTAAATGTAATGACCTTTAGCTTAAAGCAGGTTATTGATATTCTAGTTAAATAATTAAAATTTAGTTAAATGCTTCATATTTAACATTAGATCTAACATGTGACATTGGTCGTTGTGTGACGTCATACATGGTCGAATATTAAAATGGACATATGTCAAAAACAGGACCAAGGATTTCTTTGAATTTTTAAAAACCCTCTAAGGGATGGTTAATGGGCGATAAAATGAATTGTTAGCGAACACAGAACACTAGTTTACAAATAAGTTCTGAACATCTAGATCCAAACCTTGACTGGTGCTGCTTCAGAGGTCTGTGCTCAGAGTGATCTGGTTAATTGCTTGTAATTGGTTGAGAAGAGGATTTTAAAGATAAAAGTAAAAAAAAAAATGCTCCAGGGAAACTGCCCCTACATTATCTATAATCAATGTATTTATTTTCTATTACTTTTAACTATTTATATTTTATTTCAAGCACTGTTATGGTTTTACGTGCTTATTCATAATTGTTAGTGTATTACTTTTAATAGTTTTAATGATGTTCAGCACTTTTTTTTAAATGTACTTTATAAGTAAAGTGCATATATATCCAATTATATCAACAAATTACACTTATTTCTGTTTTATAATGACAAGTTAAACTCAGCTAAAGATCATGTATATGCACATTGTGTTTTTTTTGCTTGTTAGTATCTATATATATATATATATATACATACATACATACATACATACACACACACACACACACACACACACATATACATAACCTTCCTGCTCCATAATAAAGACCATTTTTTCCTTTAAAATTATTACTCTCCCTACATGATAAATGTAAAAATGTTTCAAAAACATAAGAATTATGGGGATTTATTTAAAGACATATCTCAAAGCTGCAGACATGCCTACAGCATATGGCTTTACATATTTTATACAACTCACTCAGTGAATTCTGCATATTTACAAACATGAACACGTCGCTGCATTTATTCTCACATTTAATAAACTTCTTTTAAGTCAAGGAGTTCCTTTTTAGTCACACAACATCAGGGGTTAAAATGGGGCAAGAAAACAAACATTGCTTTACAAACACTGGCGTATTAGAACAGTTTTAACCCGTAAAGACCCAAAGAACCACTGTCGACCAAAACCATCAAACCTCAAACTCTGGACAACAGAAAAAAAACAAACAAACAAACAAACAAACAAACAGTGTTGTCATGTTTTTAAATCATCCTTATTAATCATTTAACATCTGAATTTAAACATAAGTACATAAAAAAGGAAATGTTTAATTAAGTAGAGATAATTAATTTGACTATAGTACATACAATAACAATAATCATTTCCAGATCTCAACCTACCCTGAAAATGTAATCAAAATCCGTCCATAACTTTTTGAGTTATCTTGCTAATTAACTAACAGACACACAGACTCTGGCACAAACATAACCTCTTTGGTAGGTAACTAGAAAAGCACAAGCGCAAACCCTGGCCAAGGCAAATCAGTCCTTAATTCAAGACAAAATTAAAAAACATCATGTAGACCAGGGGTCTCAAACATGTGGCCCGGGGGCCAAATGCAGCCCACCAAAGGTTCCAATGCGGCCCCTGGGATGAATTTGCTAAATGCAAAAATACCACAGTCAAGGCTTTGGAACTGATTTTAGTTCAGGTTCCACATACAAACCTCCAAAAAAAAAAAGAATGACTCCATATTTTCTTCTCATTTTGATGTGAAAATCATTTAAATTATGCCCATAAATAATGATAACTTCAACTCTTTGTCCTTGTTATAGTGCAAAAAATAACATTAAATTAGGAAAATATTTACACTTGATAAATATTTACATGTGAAAAACCTGAATAAATATGAACAACCTGAAATTTATGAAGAAAATTAAGCACAATTGTTGTAGCAGATCTGATCCATAATGCATGTGCGTAAATGATAAATTGAGGCATAGTATTGTTAGAATTTCACTTGACAGTTGAGTTTTTTCAGATTATTCACATCTGTCTTGTTGGTTAGTTTATCTTAAAAAAGTATAAAAAGGTAATTGGGTTTTGTTTGCACTAAAACAAACACAAAAATGTATGATTGTCCTTTTTTTCAAGGTTATTATTATGCAATTATTTTACTGGTCCGGCCCACTGTAGATCAAATTAGGCTGAAAGTGGCCCCTGAAAGTTATGAGTTTGAGACCCCTAATGTAGACAGTCACTGGAGGGTGGATGGAGATGTGAAGGGGGGGGTGGGGGTGGATAGAAGCAGCAGAGGAAACAGAAAGAGGCTGTAGGAGATGTTTGGCATGGCAGCGTCTTGTCTGCAGTTGCCTGTGAACTGACCCATTGGAACCCGCTCTGCTATATTTATCAGGCAGAACGAAGCCGACAGCTCCATCCGAGCCTCCAGGGCAGTCCACTGTGACAAACCAGAGGCATAAACACAGCGCAAGTGGATGGATATGGTGGGTTTTTTTTGTTTACTCAGGCAATTACCCAGCTCTGCAGAAGCCACCCACTGCAGAAGGTTCCCAGTGTTATGATCCACTGCACTAGAGTTTAAAGTGACACTCGGCCCAGATCAATACTACACGACGATAAACACTCTGTGCCAACTTCATATGGTGCTACAGTATAAGTAGAGTTTCCACTGTATTTAATGTTCATTTCAATAAACATCTGCAGCTTAACTCATTTACCTCCAGAGTTATGATGCTATAAAACTACTTACTGGTATTTGTGTTGCTCTCCTCACTTTTTTTTTATTTTTTATTATTGCACTGCTAACCCTAACCCAAAAATATATGTGGAGGCTAAAGTCTGATTTATACCCTCGGTTAATTACAGAAACAGATGTTTTCATACAATTCCAGAGGTAGTTTCACCCGTCAGTTTCTCTATTGGTCAAGAGTTTAGCAATACGGTGAGCTCCAGGTGAAACGGAGTAATTGTGGGGGCAGTAGAGGGGCTAAAGCAGGGATGGGCAAACCATTCCTAAAGGGCCGGTGTGGCTGCAGGTTTTTGTTCCAACCAAGCAGCAGCACACCAGACTTGATTCAATTAATCAACTGATCTCAGTCTTCAGAGAGTTAATTGGTCAAACTGTGAACTCTTGGTTGGTTGGAACAAAAACCTGCAGCCACACCGGCCCTTTGTGGAATAGTTTGCCCATGCCTGGGCTAAAGTGTAAAATTTCGGAATTCCACCCTCGAAGAAGGTTCCCGCTAGGACTTTAAATATCGTGATGGAGGATAGAATTTGCAAGCTGGTCAGAGGATAGAGGTATGATGCCACGGTGCCTGGGCACAGGGATAAACAGCTGGGGGGGAGGTTGTGAGGGCAGTGGGGTTATCTCCAAGTGAAGCATTAAGTAAATGGAATTTGGCAAGAGACCGATAAGCCCGCAAAGATGAGCAGGATTCATGCCATGGGCCATCAACTACCCTTCTTGTATTGGGTAGACGCACACTCTACCGTCTTGTGTGCCTATTTTTTGTCTGTTTTTCATGCCTCAAAATTACAGCTTCAATAGATGCTATGTTTCTTGAACCCTCAGCCAATGCGACTCGTTACCGACCCCCCAGAGGATTTCAAACGCAACATCTGGAAGCATAAACACCAGGTCTGGGAGCAACGTCAGGAACGGAAAGATGAATTTTGTCTGGTTCTGGAGGTGTAAAGCAGGCTTATGTCATGCCCTTTTACTAGCACCTGCAGGTTTATCATTTGAATCAGGCGTGTTGGAATAAGGATACATGTAAAACCTACAGGACAGTAACTCTTAAGGACCAGGATTGGGCATCTATGGAGTCGAGAGTAACTTGCTAAATGCTAACGTGCTAAAGTATGGTGAGATCTTGTAATACTTCAACCAATGTTATTTTTACCCCCACTCTCCCAGTGTCCCCTGAGAGGCTCCAGAAAAATGAACAACTTCAGCAGCTCTTGTGAAAAACAAGATGCCGATGGTTGACTTGGAAATTTGTCTTCAATCCGTCAAACATTCTAGAAGTCTGTGATTTGATCGACACTAATCTGGATTTAACAACATTAAGTAAACAAAAGCACCAGGTGCAGTGTTCTTCAATCAATGTGGTGTTAAAACAACACCAACACTCTCCATTTAACACGACACTGAATATTTAACACTGACATTAGCTGCACATGCAAGAAAATTCACCGTGAAAAATTACAAGTATATAAAATCAGTATTGAAAAAGAGAACACCATCACACATTATAAAGTTCTCTCTCTCTCTCTCTCTCTCTCTCTCTCTCTCTCTCTCTCTGCCCCGCCCCTCTCTCTCATGTCATTGCTTGTAAGTTAATATGTTGAGAAAATATTTTTGTCCTGCTTCATTATTCAAAAGTTATCAACGCTAACGCAGCATCTAAACCAGGAGTCGACAACCTGTAACACCCAAAGACACATTTGAATCTGGTTTCCACGGAAACAAAACAGTGGGCGCCGCTGATCATCATTAAAAATATCAGTGAATGTTTCTCAAACCTTACTTTTTTTGTTTGCATGTTTCTGGAGCTTCCACTCTCCCTACTTTACCTCCATACAGTAGATACTTCTGACTTTGTACATCACCTTCACAAAAATTCAGTTAATAAAATGTATGTATTAATAACAGAAAATTGTACTCAATATTTTAATTACCAGGTTATTTTAACGTTTATCTTAAATGTCAAATGACCTGACTGACCGCAACTTGAATATCATTAAAAATATTTTTCAATGACCCACTCATGTGGGTCAGCCCACACATCACTGGTAAGTATAATATGTAGATATATTTTAACATACTACGACTACTACTACTACTACTACTACTACTACTAATAATAATAATAATAATAATAATAATAATAATAAGTACAGTGTTAAAGTGCATAACGATAATGACTGTCTCTTCCTCATGAGTCCTGCACTAAATATAACTGTAGTTAATTATATTTAATTAATGCATTCATTTGACAGCCTTACTAAAGCTGTTTACAGATACAAACAGGAACATTGTCCTTTTTAAATTATCACTTGTATAAGGACAGAGTTGCTCTATAGAATCCTGTGAATGAAGTCGATTTGAAAACACCAAACATTTTTCGCTCTGCAGTCTGGCTCTTCCTTCTATCCATCCAATCTCTCTCTCTCTCTCTCTTTCACTCTGTCCCTCTCTCTCTTTCTGCCCCCCCCCCCTCCTTCCCTCTCGCTCTCTCTCTTTCTCTCTCTCTCTCTCTCTCTCTCTCACTCGCTGTCTCTCTCTCTCTTTCTCTCTGTCCCTCTCTCTCTTTCTGCCCCCCCTCCTTCCCTCTCGCTCTCTCTCTCTTTCTCTCTCTCTCTCTCTGTCTCCCTCCCCCTCTCTCTCTCTGTCTCTCTCTTTCTCTCTGTCCCTCTCTCTCTTTCTGCCCCCCCTCTCCTTCCCTCTCTCTCTCTCTCTCTTTCTCTCTCTCTCTCACTCACTCTCTGTCTCCCTCCCTGTCTCTCTCTCTGTCTCTCTCTCTCTCTCTCTCTCTGTCTCTCTCTCTTTCTCTCTGTCCCTCTCTCTCTTTCTGCCCCCCCCCTCTCTCCTTCCCTCTCTCTCTCTCTCTCTCTCTCTCTCTCCTGCTTCAGGCGAGAGCTTCAGTGGTGCATCAGAATTCCACTGCTGATTCCTCCTCATCTCACAGTCCTTTTAACACACTAGTGCTTTTTTAAAACTTTTGTAGATAGATATCCATGTGACAGATTTCATGAACCATCTGGGAAAATAAAAATAACCAAGCAGATGGTCTCATTTTCCTTAACTTGTTGTATAGAAATTTTCCATACAGCACTTTTTCTTTTCATTGTTCCAATTACAGAAGGCTTCAGATAACCTTTGAGTAAACTGCGGTTGGAGGCAGCCAGGTTGTACACAGGAAATGAAACCAGCCCATAAATGAGCCCCGCTTCACAAACGCGTGAAGAAAAAAAAAAAAAAGAAAACACGGACTAAACAAAGGATAGTTTATCATCGGCATCAGGAGTGTTTGTATATGAACAGCATACACATCAGACACACACTATGTTGACACTAAAACTCGATTTAAACATAAAACAAACATCATCTAAACAAACTCTAATCACATTCAAACGGATCTCCCCAGTGTATAAGACTGATACACAGTGATTGTTATTGACTGAGGTGAAAACACCATTTACTTCATCTAAATGACATCTCTCAGTATTATTAACAAAGTGAATTGAACCAGGAATCTGAAGTGTGTGTGGGATTAGTATTTCATCCTGTGTGCCAGACAGAGAAAAGACAGTTGGAATAAATAGCAAATAGAGAGTGCAACGAGGAGAGAAGCAGACAGCGGTGATAATGAAAGTGGAAACACAAAGGATGAAGCGTAGATTTAATCAGCCTGACTTTACACTTGGTTAGCAGGTGGTGCTAAAGGCGCAGAGGGTGGACCGACGATGGGGCTGAAAGGACGTGGAAGAAGAATCTGGAAAAGGAATTCAAATGTTCTGCTTGGAAACAAATGTGATGATTTAAAGTATGGCTGTCGAAATTAATGTATTCATCCATCATCGTGAATAAAATCTTTAACGAACGAACGAAGTACTTTGAATTTTTCATCGCCTTTTTTTTTGTCTTTTTTAAAAAATATAGACAAAACATGCTAAAATCACCCCCCCCCCCAAAAAAAAAAACCCAACACAAAGAAGCAATGAAAAATCCAAAACATATTCAAAAACTCCTCTGAAATACAGAACCCAAAAAAAATAATATATTAAAAAATGTGCAAATAACTTAAGCAAAAAATTTTATTTAAAAAAATAATTTTATTCAGAGGTCCCCATGATGTGACTGTCTAAACATTTCAATGTCCCCATAAAGATAGGAATACAAGTACTCACACACACAGTGCAACCACCTGTCCTTGTCTCTGCTGCTGCCTGGCTCATCTACAGGGCAGCTTTGTCACCTATACTGTGACACTGCTAATGCTAGTGCTAATGCTAATGCAGCTGGAAGATCTGTGGGATCCAGCTTGTCCCATATGTTTGTTGCTTTACCTGCTGAGTGTATGAATGTAACATGAACGTATATGTGACATAAAGATGCACGCAATGTTAACGTGTGTTTCTTGCCATTTTGACGAAGACACGACCGAGAGCATCTTCAATACGTCCCACTCTGGAAGGAGCAGCAGATTCGTGAGTATTCACACCCTGACGGCATCGGCTTCATGTAAATGAAAGATACTACTGTTAAAATATGCTGTTGTATTTAGCCACAATCGTCCTGGTGTAAATGGCCCCTGATTAAAAGACTTTTCACACTATTTGTTGTTCTAAATGCTCCATATCCTGGTGTAAACGGCCTCTTGTTTTCAAACGGGAAACTCCTGTAAATGTCAGAACTTCACAGCTGTAGTTCCAGGACAAATACAGGTGTTTTCATGCAGGGATTTTCAAGATCTATTATCTAACATCAATTTTTATATTTCACTTCAAAGTTACTCTTCAGGTGATTGTTTTATTTTAAGTGTGAGGTGATATTTGGGCTAGAACTGAGAAAAATACACATGGTAAGATTTAGATTTTTTTCCGTGTGCTAAATGTTTGAGTTTTTTCTCCATGAAACCACATGGATTCTTTGTTTCTAAATTGAGAAACTTCAAAGTTTAGAATCAATATTTGGTGAACTAACCCTGGTTTTCAGTCCTGACTCTCATGTGTTTGGCATCACCAGTTCTTCACTTTTCTTTTGGGGCCTTTATTCCAAACCTGGCACTAAAATGCCAGCGGCTCAGCTTTGTTTGATGGATTGTGACCATCCGTCTTCCACTTGGTCACATCCCAAAGACTTCAGGTCTGGAAATTTGGAGTGGTCTCCATTTTTTTTTTTTTTTTATGCCATCCATTCACTTTTTCACATTTGCCCTCTGTTCCAGACCATAGTCACCCAGTGTTTGTTTGACAGGGTGAAAGTCGCCTTATATAAAGCCAATGTGAACATCAGACTGAGCTCCACACCTGCATTCAACCTTATGTTGGTAAAGCTTATTGACTTTTTTGTGTCTTAGTTCCAGGTTAATCCATTTCATAAATTGATGCCAGTTTATTACAGTATTAGTCTGGACTGTGTTTGGTTTATATAATCCAACATTCCACAGCATTATCACTAACAAATTCACAATTCACTGCATTGACATGACACTGTGGAAAAACTACGACAGTGTTTTTCAACTTTTGCATGGAATTCAAATGGAATCACCTGAAAGTTCTAACAATTGACAAAAATGTAAAGTTAATTATCAAGTGGTGCCAGGCTCAACAAACCCCACCCTCTTGATTTGCCTTATTCCTTATCATTGTGAAAACACAATTTTGGTGACCTTGACCTTTGACCTACATTCACCAAAGTTTAATGGGATCTATTCTGGTTCACCTCACAGTCTGTGAAAATTACATATAAATTGGTCTAGTAGTTTTTGAGGGGATGGATGGATGGATGGATGGATGGATGATGTAGGGAGTAGGGAGGGAGGGAGGGAGGTATTGCTGATGGATGGATCATCAGTGGATGGATGGATATGAAGGGAGGTATCGCTGATGGATGAATGGATGGATGATGGATGGATCAGTGGTTGAGTGGCTGGACAACAGAGGGAGAGATCACGGATGGATGGATGGAGTACGGAGGGAGGGAGGTATCGCTGATGGATGATGGATGGATCATCAGTGGATGGATGGATGGATGGATGGCTTGATCATCAATGGATGGATGGATCATCAGTGGATGGATGGATGGATGGATGTTCACTGGATGGATGGATGGATGGATGGATCATCAGTGGATGGATGGATGGATGTTCACTGGATGGATGGATGGATGGATGGATGGATGGATGGATGGATCTTCACTGGATGGATCATCAGTGGATGGATGGATGGATGGATGGATGGATGGATGGATGATCAGTGGATGGATGGATGGATGGATGGATGGATGGATGGATGGATGGATGTTCACTGGATGGATGGATGGATGGATGGATGGATCATCAGTGGATGGATGGATGGATGGATGGATGGATGGATGGATGGATGGATGGATGGATGGATGGATGGATGGATGGATATTAAACATATTCAGTATTTGATGGTAGTTTGAATGAACATCCACAGGATAATATAACAATAAATGATAAAATCCTTAAAAATGGATCAATATAAAAAGATTAGATTATTTTGGAATTGTCACCAAAGTACCAGTGGGTCTTTATGGGTTAAACATTAACCAGAACACAACATCTGGAAAATGTACAAACAACAAAAGCCCTGCAGAGACACAGATTTATGCAAAACCCTGAACGACTGCAGTGTTTTCCTGCACAGACCTCCAGCACCGGCTCACAAGTTCCACTCAAACACATTTACACACTTTTTCCAGCAGCGATTAAACTATTCTTTACACCTCCTGCTTTTTTCTTTTATTTTTTTTTACTCTTGAGATGTGGGTTGATTATGAGGGGAAATAAAAAAAGAGCCCATGGTTACAGAAGAGAAGGATAAACAAGATGTCAACAGCTATTGTAATCTGATTAACACACACACACACACACACACACACACACACACACACACACACACATATGAAGGAAGTCAGCATTTATGCTTGAAGGAAAAAACACATAAATCAAGATGTTGACATTTAATCTGCCAAACACTCCAAGGACATTTATAATGAATGATATAATGCATGTATTTTCTTATATTTTAACATGTAGGTACTTTCATGAAACTGGGTTCATTTTGGTACCTGGCAGACCCAATAATAAAAGACAAATTGAGACATGCTCACCCCCCCACCCCCCCAGGATGGACGTAATGATGACCTCAGATAAAAGCAAAATAAAATTACACTCTTGCTCTCAGCCATCCCATAATTAATGATTTTTTCATTAAATACTGGAGCCAAAAATAGGACTCAAATTAAAATGGGAAAAGCTATGTTAGTGAAAACATGGATGTAAATGGGTCTAATATAGATGATGAATAAAGATGTAGTGTTACAGTTGACGATCCCACTGGTTTTTTCTAAACCAGACGTGTGTTAAAATAGGTCAAAGGTCATAATGCCATTTTGGAGCCCATATGTTTTTTTCCCCTTTCTGTCAACAATAGTAACCGAGTACTTATCATCACACTTTATGGACTTACTACCATTTAAAATCACGTGACCTTGATTTTGAATTTACAAGGTCAAAGGTCATGATGCCATTTTGAAGCCCATGTCAAGTTTCCAGTCTGTCCATGTATCTATCTACTGTTTTTTCAGTTGTAGTCCCTTTTTTTAGACATTGACCCAGTGACCCCTGACCTCTTGGGTCAACAATAGGTCAAAATCTTTACACACGATACAGAATTAAAAGATGTCATCACTCTTTATGGACTCAATACCATTTAAAATCATGTGAGGTCAAAGGTCATGATGCCATTTTAAAAGCCAATGCCAAGTTTCTAGTCTGTCTAGAATATTATGTATTTATCTCCACTGGTATTTCAGTTGTAGTCCCTTTTTTTTTAAGACATTGACCCAGTGACCCCTGACCTCTTGGGTCAACAATAGGTCATAATCTTTACACACCAGATGCAGAATTGACAGATGAGCCTTTTGGTGCTCACTGGAAATGTCTAAGATGATTAATTGAAACGTTCTATTCAAAATTTGATTTTGACCTTTGTGACCTTTGACCTCGAGTCAAATTCATCCTTCAAGGTTCCAATGTCAATAAATCCATCCATCCATCCATCCATCCAACCAACCATCCATCCATCCATCCATCTCAAATTGGAATGGGAAAAGCTACCTAGGTGAAACATAGCTGTAAAATGGTTTAATATACTGTAGATTATAAATAAAGATTTAGTTTAATGATGTTAAATTTCATGATCCTAGTGATTTTTTCAACTCCAGACGTGGGTTTTTCATAAATCTTAGTCTCATTCCATATTTTATCTGTAACCCATCGCACACACATGCACCATCTGCCCAGTTAAACACATACATCACAAGTGATTTTTCAACACTACACTGTAGATTTTGCAGTGTTAATTTGGAGACAATGGGACCAAATACACTGTAGAAGAAGTTAAATAAACTCTCTAAGTGTTGATTTAACACTGCAAAATTTACTGTGTAGTCATTTTTGTGAAACATTGTCTTGGATATTTACTTCAATTCAAAAAATGTACCGATGAGAGAGTAAAGAGATATTATAAAAAGGACAGGAGTGATTAATTTGTGTCCTTTTTTTATATCCAGAATTTTGTATAAAATATGAAACCAATCTAAAAAATGTGTTTCATCTGAAAAATAGTTTCTTGTATCTCAGTAATATTTGTAATATTACTGAGAATATTTGTGTAATATAAGTTTGTATTTGTAATACAAACTTGCTTGATAATATTAATCTACATCTGCTTTGAATTTATCCTGTTTTTAGGAAATGTATAATATTTCTGTTTCATTTTGGTCAACACTTAAAATCTTATAAAGTGTATTTTTCTGCTTAAATAAATACATTTTTTTAAAAATCTGATAATGGAACAAGTGAAAATTATCTTGGCAAGATTTCATGAAATAAAATTTTCAACACCCATTGTCTAAAAATAAGTTTTTATATCTCACTGAAATTATGATTATGATGATGGGATGTTTTGACAAGAAATTAGAAAAATACACTTTGGAAGATTTTGCTTTTTTTTTCCAGTGCAGACTGTACTAGAACTTATTACAAATACTAAAGCGGTCGTTTTATTTTCATGTAGCTGAAAGTTGGGATAATGAATGTGTTTGCAAAGTCGTCTTGCTGCTCAGGGAAAGAACGTTGAGGTCATAAAAATAAAAGGGGTGAGTTGAAAAATAGCACTGACACTCCATAGCTAAGGGGAACTGCAGAGAACAAATACACACTTTCTGTACCAAATAATGTCAGCGTTTACTCACATAGAAGTAAAAGTCGAAGGAAAAATGTACAAGGTGGGAAATAAAAAAAAAAATAGGCCTGTAAAATTATTACAATTTTAATCAGATTAATCAACAGGTTGCTATGGATTCATTTTGATTAATCAAGATTTAAAAAACTTTAATGTTTTTCTACTGTTTTGTCTTATTTTTGTTTTTACTCAAATTTAGAATTTTTTGTCATTATAGAAAAGTAGAATGAAATTGAAACATGCCATCGTCGTCAGGTGTCAGTAAAAAAGTATCCATCCATCCATCTATCTATCTATACACATACACACATATGTAATAAGATAATATAAAAAGTAAAAGATTGCAAGTTATAAATATAAGTAAATAGGAATAAACTAGGAATAAAAAACAAACAGTTCACTCGTACCATTTACATAAAATATTGCACAAATCTAATGTAAATGTAGTGACACAAATACACAAAACATGCTAAAATTTACCAATATTCCTATTCATATAATCCAAATTAATTTTGATTAATCATGATTAAAACATTTTATGCTGGTCAACTGTTTTTGTTTTTTTTCTTTCTTTTGATTTTTTAGGGGGTGATGGTGACACACAAATTTCCCCAAAAATACACTAATGCCCGATTCGCATGGATAAGTATTACCTATGGACCACTGGTAATTTGCAATTACCCCCATACCTCTGTGATATTGTGTGGATGGGATAAACTAAAGTCAATAATTCACACAAATTCCAGACATTAATACCGGATATGTCGTAAGTTCACTACATCCTGTTCCATCTCAATACATTAATAAGGTTGTATGAAAAAGTATACATAAGAATAAAGGAGGAAAATGTCATTGATAAGGATGCAGTCTGTACATTTGCTCCACCCCTTCAAAATAAGAGTGGGGTCAGTGCAAATGAAAACAGTCTCCAGATTATAATGGAAGTGAATGGACAGTTTTTAACAGAAACTTTCCTTCTGGCAAATGACCGACTGAATCTATAGAGACAACTTCAGATAGTATAAATATTATAAATATGGTGTAACCATATCTTCATTACCGCATGCTGCTACACAATTTCGGCCGCTTCCTCCATTATTCACTCCAGAAAAAGACAAAAGGTGCACAATTGAAATCACAAACACAGGAATTTAATTATCTCTGGACATCTGCTTTTCACCAAAACAGTGCGGTGGAATTATTACTGAGCAAATCTCGAACATGGCGCATTCGCACGAGACTAAGAACTCGGACGTTCTCCGTAATTATTCCAAATTAACAGTGGTCCATAGGTAATACTTATCCCATGTGAATAAGGTATAAGAAACAAAACATACAGAGAATAATATATCAGACTTTGCTAAAATAAAATAAACAAATAAAATGAAAAAGGGATGAAAAATCCCAAAACTATTGAAAAATTCTTCTAAAAACACCAAAAAATTTGATAAAATATCTAAATATATACATAAAAATATGAATATATATATACAATTAACATGTTTATTGAACACCTTCAACAGTTTCAACAAAACTATCAACAACTGTTCCATTTAATTGCTTTAAAGTTTGTAATCAGATTAATCATAATGATGGATTAATGCTTTTAATTTTAAAATGCAATATAAAAACAAGAAACATGTCAAGTGCAGTTGACAAATTAGAATATTTATATAACATCTTTGAAGCAATAGAGGCATAAACAAACTCAAATACATACATTTTTCGATCCCATCTCTTGACTTTTCTCTGTAAATAAGGTCCAGTGGGTCAGAACCAGAACAACACCGGCTGCTTCTGATTAAAATATATCACATTAACACAAATACACTGATTTAACTTGTAGAAAAATAGTGGAAATGGAAGTTACACTTCAATATTAACTGCAAAATTATAAATATAATAGTATATATAATAGTAACATGACCTTTCTGGTCTTTTTCTCTGGTGTTACGTTATATCATTTGTTGTGGATGATAAACACTGCACCACAGGACTGGTTTTATTCATATTTTAATGGTCTTGATGCTGTATCTGTTCCATTCATTTTCCCTGTGGTTTTTCCTTGTTTCAACTTGTTTTGTCTGATTTTTTTCCCTTATGTGTCATTATGTCATTTCAGTCATTTTCTGTTATTTATGCCATTTTCTGCGGCTCTTTTTAAAATGTGTTTGTCGGTTGCTTCTTTTATTTTTTTCCCCATCTTATCACATTTGTAGCGTGTGACACCCGGCGGCACTGGCTGTTATTGTTGTGTCCGTTTGAGCTGAAATCTTGTTACAAAATAAAGACAACTGACAATGCATCAAAAACTGAAGATGTAAAGCAGGGGTCCCCAAACTATTTCCTGTGAGAGCCACATAACTTTTCCCTTCTCAGATGAGGGGCCAGGATCAGTTTGTAACAGAAAAAATGTGATGCAGGAGTGGCTACATGTAAAAAAAATATTGTTTTCCAGAAAGCCACAATCAAATAACCCTTTCTGGATTCTTCACAGAACAAAAGTCAGAAAATATATAACAACACCATTTCTGAAATAATCACAGAAAAAAGGTCTCTGACTTAAATGACTCATATGAGCTGTCTCTCAAAATGATTGTGTCAAACTAGTTAATAATAGTTAATTGTTAGAAAGCCCACACAGTTTAATTGTTTATTTGATTGTTTGTTTATATTTGTTCAGGAATAACTCCTTTTCTGTAAGTTTTCAAATGTCCCACGCTGTTGAACGCACCACTGATGTTATGCCGGTTATGAACGTAGTCCGTATTTTATTAGCCGCTGTGTTGCTAGGTAACCGTGCCAAGTTTGCCATCTCGGCTTCTTTTTCTCTTTTTTATTCATCTATTCCTGGTTTATTACTTAGTGTAGATGCCACAAGGTGAGATAAATAACAAAGTACAGTTTGGGTAGATGTTAGCATCTTGTACTGTATAAGCTAATGCTGTTTAGCGCCAGTGTGCTGTTGAAGCTAATACGATAATATGCTAGCAGTTAGCATTGCTAGCTGTCATCTGTGATTTCCGTGAGTGATTTGTGTGTTCCATGACCCATGTAATACATCTGAGTGACTCACATAGTCGATCTTAGTTCATTTATTATTGTGTGTACAGTATATATTGTTATACTGAGTGTTACTCTGTATTATTACAGACAATGAGGACATCTGTATCTGTGTTCTTTAATCAGAACCATAACCCACACCATGTCACTCTGAACCAAATCCTGGAGACAACCCATGCTCTCTGCTTCATTAATAATGAAAATAGTTCATAACTAAGGAACATTTTATTGCAAAAGTCCAACTTTGTTATCAAATACAAATACACACATATTAAAAAAAAATGTAAATAGTCTCTGGTATTATTCAGGGGGGCCGGACCAAATGTGGAGGCGGGCCGTAGTTTGGGGACCACTGATGTAAAGTATGAATTTTTGTGGTAACTAGGTTAACAGGTAAAACATACAGGACACTGCTGCAGTAAAATAATACTATACATAGGATTTATTTCATATTTAACCACTAAAACCTCAGGGCCGTTGATTTTTTTCTACTTTCATGCATCATCCAGACAGAAGCGCAGAGGAATGTGTTTATGTTTGTTTCAGCTTCACTGTTTCTATAAAGCTGGTGGTTGTTGGTTCAGCTGGTGACACTTTGACAACATACTGATTGTGTTTGAGTGCAGCGGTCCACATCCATACGTCTTCTGACTAGAACTGAAAACATCTAATGTCATCTGCTTCTGTTCGTACCAGCTGTTAGCGATAAGGGAAGGAGCACTTCACTACAACACATATGATCACAGTCAAGCAGGACATTTGCTGCCATGATTTTAAAACTGAAAATATAAGTTTAACTCAAGTTTTTCTGTCACTTCTTAATGAAACCAGAACATGAACAGAGGTGGTGGAATGACTTCTGACAACAGACTGAAACCTTCTGCTCTCACCATTAAAGAGGAAGTTAAACTTCATCTGAACACTATTGTAAAACTTCTATGACAAATGTTAAGGAAGCATTAAAGTTCACCTGATACCAGCAGAGATATTTCCTGACCTGGTTTTAATTAAAAAGTAAAACCTTTAAAGGGATTTTTTTTTTCCAACAGTCGCCATGTTCTTCACATTTTAGGACCCCACTGGACTCCCAGGATATCATGTCGCATTATTCCCTCCTAATGCGTCTGCAGTGGAGGGTTGTCAGGAGTCCATGTGGGCCACAGGGGTCAAACATAAGGCCCAGGGGTCAAACATAAGGTCCAGAGGTCACAGGGGTCAAACATAAGGCCCAGGGGTCAAACATAAGGTCCAGAGGTCACAGGGGTCAAACATAAGGCCCAGGGGCCACAGGGGTCAAACATAACGTCCAGGGGCCACAGGGGTCAAACATAAGGCCCAGGGGTCACAGGGGTCAAACATAAGGCCCAGGGGCCACAGGGGTCAAACATAAGGCCCAGGGGTCACAGGGGTCAAACATATATATAATTTTTTTTTTTCACATTTTACTAGGGCTGAAAATGTTTCATCACATTAATCACTATCGGTTGCTCTGGATTAATCCACATTAATGTGACACACACACACACACACACACACACACAGTATTTTTCACACCATGAGTCACTCTGGAGTGTCATATCGCTTTTTTGTTTTTTTCTGTATTTTTTATTATTTTTAATTATCATTTATTTATTCATGTATTTTTAAATGATTGTTTTTGTATTCATTTTATTTGTTTTTTTAACGTAATTAATTTTTATTTTTTATAATTACCATTGTATTTTAGATTTTTAAACGATTGTTTTTGGATTTATTCATTCATTTTATTTGCTTAAATTCATTCATTCATTTAAAACAAAAAAAAGGTAAAAGTTTTCATTCACTACTCAATAACGAGTTGATTTACAAACTTTGTCCTCATGACACATGTAAACGAGTATGTGTGTGTGTGGGTTTATGCTCAGACCCACAATGTCACCAATTTATGTATGAAAAGACATGTAATGGATTAAAATTTAATACAAACACATGTTGAAAAACTGTGTCGATGAAATAAAACACTTCTCTCATAAATTCCAGAAAAACTAAATCAATGAAAGTTCTATGGAGTGTTTTTGGTAAATGTCTGCAATGGTGGATAAAACAACCTGGCAACTTTAGAGTCACATCTATTTAACACACTTCAGAGCTACATCAGCAGCGGCACAATGCCAGACAAAATTAGAATTCAACTTTAACAAGGAAGGAAGACGAACGCTGCTCAGATGGAGTCACTGTGGAGCGCAGCGAGAGGCAATTAGTTCAAGAAATGACTGGAACCAACACAATGTACCGGCCCATCCTGTGCCTGCTCGACCGTCTACTTTTTCTTTTGTACCTATTAACACTTTAGTGACGACCATTATTACAGGCCGCCCAGATTTCCTTCAGTTTGTGCAATAACTGTATCGGAAAATTGTCTTCTTTGCAAATTATTTAACTTTTTTTTTTTTTTTAAAGGAGAACCTAACTAACTTTCAATATATGCAAATTAATTATTATTATTATTATTATTATTATTATTTTTATATGTACTGTAATACATGTTTAAAACAGTGTGTTATGATAACAAATTAAAACGAAAGACTTTAATTTTTTTTAATCATATTTAAAATGAAGAACAACCGTAAATGCTCATAATAAAATTTTAAGACATTTTTGTTTGTCAAGGTCATTCTGTGTCCATTATTATTTATTATTATTATTTTAGAATTTCCAGTCATTCATCAATGAACTGGAAAAATGCCGATGAACAGAACACACTAAATTATTCCATTATTATGTTGTTATTATGTACAATTATTTACAAGCGTTCAGCACACAAACAGTTAAAACCTTATTGGAACAGTTAAACTTTTACTGAAAATCATATAAATATTCCATCTCTCTCTCACCAGCTGCCTTCTGCTGCTTTAAGCTCCGCCCACTCCCACCCTCCCCCTCAGAGTTCTGCCCTAATGTGTTTTAAAACAGACCTTACAGCTAAATGATCAGTATGGACCTTTTTTTTTTCTTTTAAATTATCATCATTATTATTATATTATGATTATTTTAATTTCTAGTATATATTTTTTTTATTTCTAGTTAGATTTTATTATTTACTTCTATGATTATTTGCACTGTTTTACGTCCTTTTTGCACCTTTTCCTACTTTTTGCACCCCACTGTGTGTTTCTGTTAGCTCCTGTGACAGTGAATGTCTCCTGTGTGAGATTAATAAAGTCTTATCTTATCATTATTATTATTAGTAGTAGTATTATTACTATTATTACTCCACCAAGGAACGGCAGTTATGTTTTCACCAGTGTTTAGATAGTGTGTGGTTTTGAATATTTATGCTAGGCTGTGATAGAACGTGCATGTGTAACAACAATATATTTTAGTTTTCAACCATGAAATGGAAACGTAACCATGGATACTGTAGTTCAGGGGTCTCAAACATGCGGCCCGGGGGCCAAATGCGGCCCACCAAACGTTCCAATGTGGCCGCTGGGAGGAAGAGCATGATAACCTTAAAAAAAAAAAAAGACTATATTTTCATCTCAGTTTTTTCATCTGGCTATAAAGGATGATATCTTCAAAATGTTCATCTTTGTATTAGTGGAAAAACTAACATTACGTTATAGATTATTTGCATTTACAAACTATGAATAATTTGAACAAATATGAACTTTAGTGTCTTTGTGCAACTGGACAAATGATAAGTTCAGACAGAATGTTGTTATTTTCATTATGAAATGTCATTTTTTCAGGTTATTTACATATTTTGCATTTGGATACTTTATAAAACTAAATATTTTCACAATTTAGGGGGGGGTTTACAGTAAAACAGACAAAAATTTCGAATTCTAACGACTTATTGATAGGTTATTATTCTATCATTTTACTGGTCCAACCCACTTGAAATCAAATCAGGCTGAATGTAACCAACCCTGCTGTAGTTCAACATTTACACTCTGAAATGCATTTTCAAATTTTTGTGTTTTCAACCTGTAAAAACTAAATTCTTATGTAAACCAAAGGGACTAGCGCAAAAATATTTAGTTGTTTTTAGCCTCAGTCGAGTTAATGATATTCCTGTTTTTATTCCTCACCTGACCAGTCTTTCCTTTGACCATTTTCCATCCTTTTATCTTTGACTCAATCCCCCCCCGTCTCCCACCTGTCCTCCTCCTTAACACCCCCCCCCCCACACACACACACACACACACATACCCCCTCCCAAACCCTCCTCAAGCTAATGGAGCACATTACAGCCCGTACTAAAAATAGCTCCACTGCAAAGTCAATTCATTTTTTTCCTTCCGTCTTCCTCTCTTCTAATGCTCCTATTTTTTTTTTCCCTTTTCCGTACCTCCCTCAGGAGGGAAATGAGTAACGGGGAGAAGGCTTGTCAGCTCATTTATCAGCCGCCACCTCATGTGCAGCTCTTTATGCTATCAGGGCTGAGCGGCTGAGGCTGGATGACTGGGTTCGGGGGGGTGGGTGGGGGGGCTCAGGACCTGGACCATGTCCCCCAGGATGGCTGCTCTGTCCGTCTGTCACAGCTCTTGCTATATCATGACTGTTAAAGCTTGGATGGGGGGGGGGCTGGCAACCAACAAATGGTCAGTGTTTATGGGAGGCGGTGATGCCCCACCCCCCACCCCAGCTGGGCCAGGGGTCTTCAATCTGTGGGCAAAGCTGGAGGCAGACGCAGCTCTGAGAATACATCATGAAGGAAGAATGGATGAGACGCACTGGAGGAGAAAAGCCTCAGGCAGATGTACGAGTAAAGAAAGATAACATAAGAACGTACGGTCGCCTCCAGGGAACGCATGGTCTTCAACAGCATGTTCCAAATATTAAATGATGCCCTGGTTCATTCGACACAAGACGCATTTTCAAGTGTCACGCTTTTGAAGAATGATCCATTGGTTGTTTGTAAAAACCAGCCTCATAGTCTGACTTATACACAAGTGTGTGTACGCCACCAGGTAATCATCATTTATCATCCTTTAAGCCTGGCTTTATTTCTACAGAAGCAACACTTCAGTCACACAGCTGAAGATTATACATATATATATTTATATACAGTATATATAATATATCATATATATAGGTCTGGAAAAAATGAAGGGAACACTACACCTTTGTCATTCATGCTCCATTCATGTGTCTGTTCAATGACAATGCAAACTCAGTTTTCTAATGAATAAATATCTGATCCATATTTTATTTAAGAAGAAGTCAACTGATCCTCACACCCAGTATATTAAAAACCGATGCTTGATCAGACTGCAGTTTTTGACAGAAGGCAGGAAATGTAGGGAAAATTGAAAAAGTCACAATTGAGATAGAAAATAATAAATATGAGATTTAAAAAAAAAAAGCATAATTTTGAGATAAAATCATAAATGTGAGTAAAAAAAAAAAACAGTGTAATTCTGAGATAAAGTCAAAATTATGAGATAAAAAGTCATAAATGAGACAAGAAAGGCATAATTATTTCAGTTTAGTTTATTTCGGTTGTGTCAGAGAAAAGAAAAAAACAAACAAAAAAGAAAAACAACCAGAGAAATAAATCAATAATAGGAGTCAAAGTTGTCATACAATTCTTTAACACATTCGAATGGGCTTGGAAGGTCCCACCCCTTTTTCATCTATTAAGAAAATTATATTTTTCTTCCTGATGTGAAACAACAACAGTAACAGTTAAATTACAATTTTATGTTTTTCATCCATTCACAAAAATCTTACTCTTCTACATCTTTTTTTAAAGTTCAACATTAGCCGGTTGTTGCCGTCATTAAATGAAAGTGGCTTAAAAATAATATTAATAAAAAGACAAAATACCACATCACAGTCTCACAGTTTATCTCCAATATGACATAGTCGTCTCTATTTCATAACCTGTAGTTGATAGAACAATTATTAGGAAGAGTTAAAGAGGGTTCTATTGACACACAGTGTTAAAATAAAGAGGATTATAATGTTCTTTATTTTGTGTTTCTTCAGTAAAAAAAAAAAAATCAGGTATTTTACTTTATTTAATTCAGTGATCATGAAGATGTTAATTCAAGGTCAGATTAAAGTTGAGGTTTTTTTTGGTTTTTTTTAAAATCAGAAACAATGAAAACTGAATAAAAACTTTGAACTGAACATAAACCCAGTGTTTCCATCAATGTTGTAGAAGATAACAGTGTTTCCATGGCAACGACGGAGACTCTGAACTTCCGAATCGGTCATATCTGATGACCATGAAAAGATGAAGAACTGTATTTAACACCAATTATTGACATGTATTGATAGGATTTATGGATCAATCAGTATTTACCCTTTCAGATCAATCGATATTTTTATGGGATAAACTGGATGGAATCTGTCTTTGTCGTTTAACATCATATTAAGCAGCTCAGATGGTGACAAACGCTTAATGACATTTATTGAACGACTCCTAGAATTACGCGCGCACACACACACACACACACACACACACACACACACACACACACACACACACACCTTATTTAAACGTCCAATAACACATTCAATGTACTGTGACAGTGTGGGAAATTCCAGGTGTTAATTAATCAAGTGGTTTGACAGGAAGAAAATGGAGGATATAGTCTGTGATGATGAAAAAAACAAAATCTAAATGTGACCAAGTGTATTTTTTCCAATTTATGGTCAAAATATATCACACATAAAATAAAATAAGACAGAAACATTTAAATGGTAACTTTTCAGTGAGATATAAAGAACTTATTTTTAGACAATAGATCTTGAAAATCATATTTTCAGAAATGTTAACGTGGTCCACTGGCAAATGAGCAGAGGTGTTCAAAGTACTCCCATTCTGTACTTAAGTAGAAGTACGGATACTTGTGTGAAAAAATACTCTGGTAAAATTAGAAGTACTGATTCAACTCTTGTACTTAAGTAAAAGTAAAAAATTGTAATTAAGTACAAAAGTAAAAGGTTTTGGGTTTTTTTGTCATGAATGCAAAAATACATTGGAAAATCAAATCAGAAAACTTTCAAAAGTATCTAAAATAAAGCCTTTAAAAGTCAGTTACTGTGTAAATAATGTGTTTTATCGAGTCACAGTTACTCAGTTTTGTGGATATGGGCAGGAATTTTAGGAAAAGTCACAATTGAGATGAAAAGTTATGAGATTTAAAAAAATAAAGTTACAAATATGAGATAAAAATGCATAATATTAAGATAAAAAGTCAAAATGATAAGATAAAAGTCATATAACTATAATATATAAAGTCACAGTTTCTCTGATTTTCCCTCTGAAGCGACTGATTTTTCATACGGTCACATCTGTTTAGTTTCTAAAAGTAATGAGTTTATTCTGAGAATGTAAAGAGTATAAAGTACAGATATTTATGTAAAAATGTAAAAAGTAAAAAGTTGCCAGAAAAATAAATACTCAAGTAAAGTACAGATACCTACAAAATCTATTTAAGTACAGTAACGAAATACTTTTACACCTCTGCAAATGAGTTTAGTTTAATGTTATTTTCGCCACAATTTTCCTTTTTTTTAATCCACAGTAAAAGTTGACGTTGTTTTTTTCTGTGTTATAAATCTCACCCAAAATTGTTTGGGACAGATAATTGTAATCAGTGTGTGTGTTCACAGAGACATATCATGCTATAACTCAATGAACACTTGAGATATCACCATGAAATTACATGGGCATATATGTACATGTAGCTAATATGCATCAGATGCAATGATCCATTTGACTAAAGGTCAAAGGTCAAGGTCACAATTAACTAAAACGTCAAAATCACATTGTCGATTATAGGTTTATTTTTATTTACTGTTCATGGAACCGACATACGAAGATAAACAGGTGTCAAAAAGCAACTGATTTAGAAAAAAAAAAAACCTGAACTGGGATCAAATTGTAATACTTTTTACTTATTTCCTTTTTTGTGCTAATTTTTCCTTGTTATTTATAATTTTTTTAAAACTATATATTAGTTTTTGTTAATTTTCTTACTTATTTTCCTACATTTTCTTCAATTCTGTTCCGTTTGTGTCTCACTTTGTTTGTGTATTATTCATTTTTGTTGATTTTGTTGCTTATTTTATTTACTGTGGAGCTGCTAAAGTTAAATACATAAATGACGGCTGTATTTATTGATCACTAATAACATCACTGTGTTCAGAATCGTGTCCAGATATAAACATTTGGAAAGTCGTTTCTCTTTCCCACAGCAATGTTTGGATTTGGAAAAAGTTTAACTGTAAAAGGAAGGTGTGTGTTTTTTCAGCTTCTGTTTCTAGCAGAGCTGGAGACGTTTACGCTACAATGAAGATAAATTTGAACGAATAGAGAATCAATGTTTTCATTTACAACAGCAGAGACCCTCCGTTTGAGCGTAGGTTTTATTTACCTACATGTATTTAATCATCTGGGGATTTCACACTGAAAAGGAACATGTGTAGAAACATAAATCAATACTTTTATAGAAATACAGATTAACTTTATTGATCCCCAATTGAAGGCCAGTTTTTTTTTTTTATCCCATTTTCTGTTATTAATGTTAATCTGCTCGGAATCATACATAATGAGATGTCTAACATGCTTTGTTTGTTTTTTTTCTTATTTATTTTCCCTGATTTAATACCATTGTAAACATATAAGGTAAATAACATGTTTGTACTATTGTTTATTGTCACTTTTTCTTTTATTTCATCTATAATGTGTATCTAAGGGTTACATTACTGTTTTTGTTTCCCATCTTGAGATTTGATCATAAATAAAAATAAAAAAGTGATTAAAAAAAAAGGGTTGATCTGCTTGACATAAATAAAGCTAAATAAATAATCAGGCACTTATACCAATAACCACCACCACTGTGTAACATTCATCAATTGTGATGCTACAATTGTTAGTATCTATTTTGTAAAGTGAGTCAAATCATTTAAAACATATATACATATATAAGAGAGAGATTATTAAGATATTTTCTCACAATTCCTATATTCACTGTCATTTTAGCCTGATGTGGACTGGCATCTTATTTATTTAAAAAAATATATATTTATACCTAGGTCTCTTATTTGTGACATATTTGCCTCTTAAGTACCTCATGCAACATTATGTGCAATAGTTTTTTGTTTATATATATATATATATATATATATATATATATATATATATATATATATATATATATATATATCTGTGCAATACGGGCTTATCACAACATTAACATTTTTAATCATATTTTAATCTTTATTGGTTTTATTCATAATGTGCAGTTTATTCATGTACAGGTTACTCTTTTAATAGTTATTTACCGGACCAAAACATTCCAATGTACGTGTGTTAACTTAGTTGAACATGTACAAGTGGCAGACACCATCTTTATGACAAAAGAAAAAAAAAAAATATATATATATATATACTGTATATATATATATATATATTCATATTAAACAATCATCTTTGCAGCCATCATTGATCCAAGCAGAATCATCTCCTATAAAATTATCACAAATGAAAACTGATCCATGCTGAAAAATGCTGAATATAGGACAACAAACGAACCCGCAACATGGATGACAAGAAATATATGTACAAAGGACAGACCCGCCCACATGTTTAAAAGTAGTCAATGGTCGTTATGAACATCACATGACCTTACTCATATACCTGCATTTATTTAAAATCTGATGTCATTGTTTGTAAATTAATATGTTGAGAAAATATTTATATTTATTTATATATTAAATATTTATCCTACTTCATCATTCAAACGTTATCAACGTGCAGCATCTAAACCTGTAAAATCCAAAGACACATTTGAACCCAGTTTTCATGGAGAAGAAAACACTGGGAGCTGCTCATCATCTTTAAAAATATGGGAATAACACAAAACCTTGCAGTCTTTCATTGCAATAGCACCGCCTGTTGGTTTCTGTCCAGTCTCCACACATCACTGAGGTGTAGCACTGCCCTCATTGGCTTGTCATAGAGACTTCTAATGGGGGATGTCTGCTCAGCTTTCGGGGAGGACCGATGATGGTCACACACATGCACTAAATATTGGAGTATTTGGCTGCAAGACTAGAATATGCTTTGATCTCAAGCAATGTTGACTCCCCCTCTGTGGGGTTAAAAAATGAGAATTATTATTATTATTGTTGTTATTGTTATTATTTTTATTATTATCATCATTTTTGTACTATGCACTCTATTGCTATAAGATGAATTCAGGTTATTGGGGAAGTGAAGAAGGAGTAGGATTAAATAAGCTTATGCTTCATCCTACTCCTTTTTGGACATGTCATTATGTATTATTATTATTATTATTGTTGTTGTATTGATTATTGTTGCATTCTGCACATGTTGGAAATAAAGCATTCAAATCAAAAACCTCAGTGAATGTGTCCCAAACTTTATCGTTTTTGTTTGTATGTTTCTGGAGCTTCCACTCTCCTAACTTGACTTTCTCTCTTGCTCCCTCCACCAAACGGAAATTCAGTAATAAAGTGCATTTACCAGGTTATTTTAATGTTTATCTCAAACGACCGCAAACCGAGTATCATTAAAAATAATTTTCAATGATCCACAACGGTGACCATGAGCGCCCGTGCATTACAGACAAACAGACTCATTTAGGGGATGCCAAGTAATACTGTATCTTCACGGGTTAATATATATATATATATATATATATATATATATATATATATATATACACACAAACAGTCAAAGGAAAGTTTCTATAGATTTGTATTTTCCTAATAAAGTCACAGGGAAGTCGTGTTTGGCGGCAGAACAACAGATGCTAATGTTAATTTGACCTTTTACGTGACAACAGCAAAGCGCAGAGAATTCCTTCTATGGACGTGGGGCAGAGCGCAGGTTAGTTTTGTAATGATGATGATGGAGTTTCTGAAAGTCTGTTCTTTCAAACCAAACACTCCGTTTCTCTGACCTGGTCGTCATTATGACCACACCTCTTCAAACTAAATGTCATTTTTTCTTTTGCCATTTGTGGGTGTCCACACTTTAATAAGGGTCATTTTTGAGACCTTATTATTTATAGTGTGGTTGGTCTGTTGGTTTTTCATCTGCTGGTTCTTGTTAAATTCTGTGGAGAAAAATAATGTGGTCAGTGAGTTCATGTTTAACCCTTTAAGGCCCAAATCGACATCAGTAAATGAAACAGACCACAGCTCCAGACAGGGGAGGGTTAGGCCAGTAAATACCAGCGATAGTGTAAGATAATTGTTTTTATCACGAGAAAACAACCATAAAAAAGATGTTCTCAGCTTCCATACGTAGCAAATTAACCTGTTAAACTTCCAAGGGTCCACATATTGGCAGAAGTAGTCGCTCAAAAATGTTAATCGAACCTGTCCCAAATGTCACATGACTCTCACACATCAGATATAAACCACTTTCAGATAAAATATCCACAGCAGGTACAATCAGTCATTTGTTCCAAATACAAATGTTGAACCTGTAGCGTAGAAGTCTCTTCCAGAAAATATATTTGGGGCACCAGACTGACAAGGGTGACATTTACCTTCAACAATCATTTAAATTAATTAGGAGAGAGAAAAGAAAAGTTTACCCCGACTGCAAAAAAGGACAATAACACTAGACCATTAAATTAAAGTTTCAGATAATTATTATTATTATTATTATTTAACTCAAAAAAGTATCACAAAACATTTCATTATAATACAGAAAAAAAACTAATATCAACTCAGAATTTCAGTAAATTCAACATTAAATAAAATTACTTGAACCAAACAAACAAACAAAAGAAGTCTTGTCTGTGAAGAAGGAAGGATGAGCAGAGGCAGGATGTTATGTAAGAGGTGGAATGTTACTGTGGTGTAAGGAATGCTTATGCAGGTTCACTCTGAGGGTTTTCTTCTATGATTTCAGTTCTTCCAGGTGAAGTTGTAGATAAAGGTTAAAGGGGAAAGAGTGATGAGGGTCCAAGAGCCAGGGTGAAGTGGGTGATGAGGGTCCAGGAATCTCTTCAGGTCAGGCAAAAAAAAATAAGTCAAGAGAGTTTTGAGAAAAAAAAAAAAGGTCACTTACCTTGAAGGAAATATATATATATATATATATATATATATGTATGTAAAATATAAAGACATATATTTGTGGTAAGAAGAGCACACTGCCCTAACCGTGTGTGTCAAATGTATCAAGGACTGGAAGATAAGTAAAGAGTGGGTGTTCTGTTGTTATGATTGTATTAGGAGACATCAATAAGCAATAGATAAGCCCTGACGTCAAGGAACTGGTTCGAGCAGGTTTAGTGTGGGGGACCGGTATCTGAAAATGGACTATAAAGGACACATATATGTCAAAATAAACTGAGCCTTTTCTTACTCAACTTCTGGTGGTGACATCTTTGATCCATGACGAAGATCCACAACATTTGGTGACCACGACGGTGATTCGATAAGGCAGTTTGTGACCGCTGGGAAGTGGCAGATACACCGTGACCACAGGTACCAGGTAAGAACCTTTGAGTCTTACTACAAGGTCATGCTGCTCAGACACTGCCTGGTGATTCGAATAAGGCCTTCCAATGAATGAATATTTGTTAATAACACTGAATTTGGGAGGAACAGGTCCACTCACCAACCGGTAAGAATAAGAGAAGAGCTCTTCTGTTTTACTTCTTGGTGATTACTAAATTTGACCCGGGTCAGAGGGAGTGATTGGCTAAAGTAAAGTGTGACATATATGAGGGTTTGAGAAGTGTGTGTTGGGAATTCTGTTAAGGTGTAGTGGATACAGAAACAGCACCGTGTCCAGATCTTCACACTCTGGGATCCGTTTTCCAAAGATTTTGGGATAAACGCGAGACCGGTCCCATTTTGACGAAAGGCCAATCTGTTAATAGAGTACGTTTGATTCTCACAAACTCATCTCCATGCAAAACAAAAGTATCACTGGATCATTATGCGTTAAGATTTTTTCATTTTCTTTAACTTTGATCCAGAAAAAGTTAAAAAAGTTGAAATAGAAACAGATGAGAACATGACTTCAGGATCATTTACACAAATCTAAATGATGAGAAAGAGAGAGAGAAAAAAAAAAACATTACAGGAGCTGTGTGTTCCCTTTCACTTTTAGTGTGGTGCACAGTGTTCCTGAAGAATGAGGTGTGTGAGGTTTTTTTTCTTTATTTTATTTTTTTAGTTTATTAACTGGTTCCAAATGCTGCAGTGAATGCATCTTGTCTGAACCTGGGACTGTTCCTGTATCTTTATTCAGGATGATTTAACCCAGTCCTTCTAGATCAGGTATGTCCAAACTATTCCACAAAGGGTCAGTGTGGCTGAAGGTTTTTGTTCCAACAGTTCACAGTTTGACCAATAAACTCTATGAAGACTGACATCAGTTGATTCATTGAGTCCAGTCTGTTGTGCTGCTGCCACACCGGCCCTTTGGGAATGGTTTGCCCGTGCCTGTTCTAGAGCATGAGTGTCAAACATGTGGCTCAGGGACCAAAGATGGCTCATTAAAGGGTCTGCTCTGGCCTTTGGGATGAAATTGTAAAATATAAAACCAAGGACAGGAGCCACATTTAGACTGTGGACCAGACACGTCACATCTATACCATACACTGGGAAAAAAAAGGATATTTTTATCATTTCAAGTCAAAATATCTCACACTTAAAAAAAAAAAAAAAAAAGTCATATTTTCCAGATCTATTGTCTAAAAATAAATTGTTCTATATTTTGGAAAAATTATCCTTTCTGTGATTTTGCCTTTTTTTTTTTTTTTTTTTTTTTTTTAAGTCTGATGAGATATTTGGACTAGAAAAGGGAAAACATACACTTGGTAAGATTAAAAAAAAATCAATCTTTACTTTTGAATCAAGTAAATAAACCGACAACAGTTGTAAAAAGATTTGTGGATTTGGAACCATCTTTGCTTGACTCAGTGTTTTGCACTATTTTTCGAGCATTTTTCCCTCTTTTTGACTTTGTTTTTGATACTTCTATAAGTATTTTTGCTTAATTGATTGTGTTTCTAGGCTGATAGTTTTTTTTGCTATTCTAAGTCTTTTCACTTATTCTTGTATTTTACTTCATTAGTTTGGTGCCACTGGGTGTTATTTCAGTCGAGGGCCTGTGGGCATAGAGCTTGTGTGTGGTTTTCTTCGTCTCCGCAGGCTCATCAGCGTTCTGTGGGGAGCCACGACACGCCACTCTATGTAGGATCCCAGATGCCTGCGATTTATTCGTTTTTTTTTTTTTTTGGTTAGCCTTCTTTCTCTTTTTCAACAGGTGGATCAGGTCATCTTATTTTGGCTTTTATTTTTGGTACTGTGAAGTAAAATTTGGCATGTGTGTATCTTTGGCCCTAAAGTTACCTCCATAATGAAACTAAGAAATCCTTTGTTTCAGCTTAGTATTTTCCCGCCTGGAAACAAGTCACTCCTTAGAAGTAATTTAACCAATGAGATGTTCTTATGAAACTATGTAATAGACGACGCTCTCCCAACTACCAATACCATGTAACCACGTGGGCTGTGGATGGAATAAAACTCTTCTGCTGTGAAGGAAACTAGAACTAGACACCCTAATCCTAACACCCCCCCCCACCACCAGCTGAGGTATAAAATGACATCAACGGTTTCCTGTGTCTGTTTTTCAGTCTGTCTTTGTTTATACTAACTTAAACTTTACAGTTCCGACTTATTTTTTTTTTTATTTTATTGATAGAGTAGCGGTGCGCTGACACCTTCTACAGTGTTGGCCTTTCCAGCCAAATTCAATGTTTTATTTTATTTATAGAGCCCCAAAATCACAACAACGTCATCTCACAGAGCTTATAATAGGAGAGAACAATCAACCACAGATATAGATGAAGGCCCAAAGCGTCCCCTGTCCTGAGACCCTCCTTCTGAGCAAGAATAAAAACCTCCAAAACCCAGTGGGAAAAAAAGAAGAAATCTTGGGGAGACCCACACTGAAGGACAGATCCACTCCCATGGACAGACAGGCTATAGATGAATGTCCATTTGTAGATGAAACGTAGGGTTAGGGGGAGAAGGGGGGTTAGTATTTTTTCACATAAATAACTGTACTTCTCCTTGAGTACTTTTAAAACCTCTGTATAATTCCATGTTTTACTATAAATGTCAGACAGAATTGCTTTGAAAGTGTTGCTCTTCTCTTTCCCGTGTTAAAATTCATGGCTGAAATAACACAGACGCATTAGCACCAGAGGTTAACGGCGCTAATTGCTGAGTGACGGCTGACTCATTACAACTGTCATCTGAGTTTAATGACGCCGCGCATATTTTGCACCTCATATCTTCAAACACTGTCGAGGAAACAGACAAGGGTGCACCCATGCAAACAGGAAACAAACGTACTAATGCAGATACACATGACACAGGCCTTCTGCTGCGGAGGTAGTCATTTCAGAACATTAACTTCTGGTTTTGGATCATTGAAAGTGAGACTGATATGGGAGCAGATATTGCATGACAGCAAAAATTAAAACAAAACAAAACAAAAAAAAATCAATCTAAAATGTGCATGACTTGCAATAAGCCAGAGATGAATAAATCTGTTAAAGATGGGGTGGAAGGTCTTTTTTTTTTTTTTTCTTTTTGGAACGTTTACCATATTTCTTGTAAACCTCTTCATATCACACACTGAAATAGAATGTTTGCAAAAAAAAAACCTAAATGTTTTAGTCCAGTCGAGAGGGCGGAACCAGCGGAAAACTCTGGCCAATCATTGTCCTGATCATCTTTACCATGATTTGCCGATACGTCCATCAAATATCAGTATCAATAAAATCTTTTTAACATCTATTGACACATGAATTCACACATACAGAGTATATACAAAGGTCTACGAAAGGAGACGGAGGTTTACACAATATATGTGGAAAGCGACGACGATCTTGAACTGGCCGCTATAATACTTTATAAATGACCCTGATCCCTACACACCCTCTAAGAACTAAAAAAAAAACATACAGACAAAAAATAAATGAAATAAAATAAGTATAAATAGTTTAAGTTGAAGAAAAAAAAGGAGAAAAAAAAACCTATTATTAAACCTGTTCAGTGGATGTTTGGGTTTTTATAAGTTAAAGTTCTGTAAATAACAGAAGGTGTCGGAAGAACTAAATTGAATTCCTTCTTCATCTCCTCCTTTTTATAGCAAACATTAAAAAGTGCTTCTTATTGTCAGTACTGTGACAAAAGCTTCGTCACTGCGACGCCTGCAGTAGAATCTACTTTTATCCATCAGCTGCTGTCGTCATGGCGCCATAATACACCATCACGCTCTTTCTTTTCACCCTTTTCTTTTTCTATTTGAGGATTAAAATATAAAGCATTTGTTCATCTTATATTCTGGAAGAACTACTAAATCTGCCGTTGTGTATCGTCAAACAGAAGTGAGTGCGACAGTGACGGCCTCCTGTTGACTTTACTGTGAAATCAACCTGCGACTTTGTGCTTCTGGTCAAACAGACATGACTGCCACAGAAAATGAGCTACTGTCATTTCTTCACTTACGTCTGTCTGATGGATTTGTTCAACCCACCAGGAGAAATCACAAATCAGCTGCTACAGAAGCAGAGGTGTGTGTGTGTGTGTGTGTGTGTGTGTGGGTTTTGTTGGATGAGACGAGAGCATCTGCGACGCCCTGACTGTTCCTGCTGGCAGACGGAGGCTGAGTCGTGTGAAACCATGCGTCAACACAAAGATGACACCATGACGTTACCTTCAACTACCACCGGGCCTTTCACGGCCACCTGTCCGCTTCCTGCCCAATGGCACCTGGCAGACGCCGACGCTGTGGCCAATGTTTAAGAACCTATCGACGCCATATGGACACAGAATACTGAGGTACAACACACTTCCTATTTTCAGCCAATGAAAATGTTATCATGAGGAAAACTGTTGTTTGTTTGTTTTGTCAGAAGGTATCGGAGTCACAAATACAGAACATTAAAAAAACACCGCCTGTTAAAAAAACACTTCAAATAGGGAATGTGTATTGACATTACTATTTATATACACAGTAATTATTATAACGCCTTAACACCTGGTGTCGCAATTATGCAACATACCCAAAAAAATCGACCACCTGTATGTGCTATAGTTAAATTAATTATCTCCACTTAATTTACCATTTAGTCTTTTTACATATGTATATTTAAATTCAGGCATTAATGGGTTAAGTATCGATGTTTCATCCAGTTTTTAGTTTAACATCACACACCAGTACCAGGTAAATGTTAAACTGAAAACACTTAACCTATTCTTCTACATCTGCTGCTGTACTGCATCACATTTGCTTTTTTTTCTCTAACTTTGGAAACTTTTACACTGAATTTTCCCTGTTTTAACAGTGTTTGTTTGTTTACACTGGACCTTAAGTCCTGAATAAAGTTGAAATAAATTGAATTCTCTTGACCACCTCTATATGTAAAGTGTCATGAAGTAACTTTAGTTGTGATTGGGCCCAGTATCAATAAAATAGGATTTAGTGATTGATTAAAAGACTAATAGATTAATGAGTCAAAATACAATAAAAGCAAATGGAAGCATTTTATAAGACATAGGTGATGATACAAACAAAACTATAGCATTTATCATCGTTAGGTTGTTTGTGAAGTGAATTAAAAAGCTGATTCCAATGTTTCGTCATCCTTTTATCCAGATGGTGTGTGTTTAGAAGTAAGAACCAGGCTGGAACTGTGAGAATATGACTACATCGTGTATCATACCAGATCAAATTATGATAAATAATGTTTCTAGTATGAAATCTGCATATGAAATTACATGTTCAAAGCTGATTCAATTGTAAGACAATAACGGTCTGGATCTCACTAATGGGTGCATTATGTCTCCAGAGGGGGGCGGAGGGGGCAAAGTATTAACTTTGAACGATGCCACCCATTTTTAATATTCAATTTCTAATTTTCCAAACGCTACAGGTCCAGCGCCACACCTGGTTTATGTTCCGATCTGTTTCCTTTAACCGCAGACTGAATTTGGATGAAGCTTCAAAGCTTTTCCATGAGCTTTAATCACGTTACAAAGTGCATTATCCTCAGCAGGTATAAAAGAGGAGAAGTGGAAGCAGGCCGTCTGAGTGCTGTGACTACGGAATAAGGAGCTCACTGCGCATCATCAGTCAGACACAGTTAAAGCTAATTAGAGAAGATTGGTTAGATTGGTTCCAAACCACCGATGGTGAAAGAGCCCTCAAAGCTCTTCTCTCCATCACCACTACTTTCTAATTAACTCACAGGATCCTGCATCTGTGTGTGTGTGTGTGTGTGTGTGTGTGTGTGTGTGTATCAGCAGGGTGGGATGTGGCTGATTTGTGCTTGATTATTTATTCCAAAGAACTATAAAAAGGAGGGGCCACAGTGTCAAAGTGTTTGTGTCACGTCAGGCTTATGTTCTGTCGTATGTGTCTGGAAATAAATGGAGAAATTAGAGAAAAATGTCCTGCTTCTAGATGCCAAATATGATTTTAGTAAAATATATTTAAGGCAATGCTTCTGAAATCTGGTGCTCATGGCTCAGTGTCCATGTTTTAGATATCTCCCTTTTCTTCTTATTTTAAAAATAATAATAATTATAATTTTTTTTCAGTTAAATACAATTAATTAAAAATGTTCTCAAGTGGCTTCATTTCAGTAAATGTACCATGTGAGATTAAAGGAACTATTTTGTTGTGGATCAAAATCATTTGTTTTTCTGTCTCTGAAATTATTGAATAGAGGAAAGTGTACCAGTTAAATTCAGTGTATAATATATGGAAAATAAAATAAAACAGTGCACAGATTTTAAACCATGGAACAACATTACAAAAGGATTTTTTAAACCACTAACAGAGGCCAAGAAACCAAGTTTAATGAACAAATCTGGTCCTCATGTCCCAGTGTCCTGTATGTTTTAGATATATCCATTTTCTTCTTCTTCTTTAAAAAAAAAAATAATAATAAGTAAAAAAAATTCAATTAAATAATAAAAATATTTTATTAAAAAAATAACACATTTTAAAAAGTTTTTAAAAAAATCGCCCTGTCCCTTTTTTATATTTATATAAATATTTAATTAAATAAAAATAATTAAAAAAAAAAAAATTTAAAAAAACAATTACAATTGAGAAAATTTACTTTTAATTTAGTAAAGCAGTTGAATCAGTACTTCTTATTTTACAAAAGTACTTTTCACACAAGTATCTGTACTTCTAGTTCAGTACATAATGGGAACTCTTGTACCACCTCTGGTGAGAAGAGTGTTGTGCGAGTTCCTTGAGCACCGGAAAGGTCTTATGAAAGGTTGAAAAAAAAAAAAAGAGATACATGTATTTAGGAACTACAACAAAATAGTATTGGATCTTTATGGGTTAAAGAAGAATGAAATCCTTTTACTGTATATGAAACTCTTACAAACATTAGTTGTGTTTCCATTACCTTTGGAAATTCGCAAAATGTAAATATCGCTATAAAAACTGGTAATGGAAACACCTGAATTTCGAAAAAACACTCAAAGATCGCAAGAAAGTTTTCCTACTTTCATGAGGTGGTTTTTCAGACGTTTTAGATATTCTAATATATCGCAAAACCTCAATGGAAACACTTTTTTCTGCAATATATGTCACAGGATGTGACGACATAGTCACATGACCACTTCTCTTGGAGTGAAAATGACAGCCTGTAACCATGACAACCATTGGCTGCTTATAATTTGTTGTTGTCCTGAGTATATTTCCACTTAATATTTCGGTCTGACAATGTAGGGACCACATGTACAGACAATTATCATGTGAACCAGGTGGTTTGTTTTACATGTTAGTGTCTTTAAAGAGTTCGCCAGTGACTTTTACTAACGAGAGAATTAGCCAATTCATTCATTCTAATATCAGAATGATATTGGTCAAGTGATCTGAAGCTCCGAAGGTGACAGCAATGAAATGTCGTGGGATGATATTTCACGAGAGTTACGACACTCCTGCTTAGAACAACCGTCAATGGAAACACGTTCAAACAAATATACTTTGTCGAAATTTGAGGAATATCGATATTGTTTTGCGAAAAACTGTAATGGAAACGCAGCTATTTTTAAAGATTAAAACACTTTGAACATTTATGTCTTATGATGACGTACAAACATTTGTGTAAAAGAACCAAGAAATAATTTTCTCAAGTGGCTTCATTTCAGTAAATGTACAATCGGAAATGAAAGGAACGACTTTTTCTTTGTGGATCAAAACCATTAGTTTTTCTGACTAAGAGGAAAGTGTACCAGTTAAATTCAGTGTATAATATATGGAAAATAAAATAAAATAAAACAGTGCACATATTTTAAACCATGACACAACATTGCAAAAGGATTTTTTAAACCACTTAGAGAGGCCAAGAAACCAAGTTTAACGACCACAAGACGAAGAAACATCCACTTATTTTTAGCTGCCAGAGGTCATGTGTCCTTGGTGTTAGTGCCGCTGATTCACAGTGTGCAGAACCATTTTATGAGGACAGTTATCCAAGAAGAATGTGCCCTTTATCACTGAGGCTCAGAATGCCAACATCAGATTTAGGAGCCATGGAGTGACATGTTGATGCCTCATGATAAATACTTCTGCCAGAAAACTTCAACCTTCTGAGAGCCTCTACATGAAGAAAACTAATCGTTAGGCTCGTAGAATAATTAGGTCCTATAGGTCCTATATATATATATATATATATATTTTTTATTTATTTTTTTTTTTTTTTCTATGGATATTTTACCATGTTTTGTATTTTTTTTCATGTTTCTTAATGTATTTTCTGGAAAATTTGAGTAGAAAGTTCTCCGAGACAAAAAAAAAGTCAAGTATTTTAGTCATAATTAATCCAAAGCAACCATGTGATTAATCATTAAATGTCAATCATTTGACAGCCCTTATATATATGTGTGTGTATTGTAGTAGGCGGCTGAAGTTAATTTAACCACCAGTAGGAGGCACACAGTATAATAAAAACCCTCCTTCGCACCCACTTACTTCTGCCACTGGACCAGCACCAGCGTCCCAGGGTGGTGGACGTCCATGGTTCAGTTTGGCTGTAGACACCCTGGTTGTATTTTGTAGCTGTGGTTCCCACCTCAGTCCACTCTTTCTGGATCTCTGCCATGTTCTGGAATCTTCTGCAGCCCAGGGTGGATCATATGTTTTGCTGTTGCACCCTCTCCTGCCACATGTTGCCCTTCTGTTGCCAGCCTCCTGAGCTACAGTATGAACCTTTGTGTCTTTTCCATCCCATGGAGTGGATCAATGATGGTCTTCTGCTTCATTATCAGCTCTGTACTCTTGTCTATATGAACCCAAACTGAAGCCATTTAATGACACCTGCAGGGGAAACCTGTGCAGGTGCTTTGACTTTAGTAGATAATGAGTTTCAAACATTGGGCTGATTTCTTCACAGTTTTCTAGTTTTTTTTATTTATTTTTTTTTGGAGCTGGAAACCCAAATGTTAAAAAAAAAAGTAAAATAAAATAAAAAATAAAATACATACTTTGTTTAAATTGTCAGCTCTGACCCCTGGAAATTTGCAAAATGTAAATATCACTATAAAAAACTGGTAATAGAAACACATGAATTTAGAAAAAAAAATATTGATAAATAGTTTTTACGTTTTCATGAGGTGGTTTTTCAGACATTTCCATCTTCTAATATATCGCAAAAGCACAATGGAAACAATTATATGTCACATGATCATGTGATCACTTCTCTTGGTGTGAAAATGGCGTGATACACATGGACAGAGACTGAGATTTTTCTCAAAATAATTCACAAGAAAAGCATAACAGCAGAGAAATGCAGTGTCTATCAAGACACCGAAAGGTTCATTTTCAGCAGTGAAATCTAATGGGATGATATTTCACGAGTTATGACGCTCCTGCCTCGAACAACCGTCAATGGAAACACGTTCAAAGCGCAAATACACTCTGTTGAAATTTTAGGAATATTGCTATTGTTTTGGAAAAAACTGTCATGGAAACATAGCTTATTAGCTATAGCTATAGTTTTTGAGTGGAATTATGGGGGAAAAAATGAATTTTTCCAAGATATTCTATTTTTTTTAAAGGACTGACAGACACAGACAGACAGACGCCAATGACAAGAATTTGCTGTATTCACTCTAAATGTTTACTTTATATTTATCTACATATTTATTCCAGTGTCACAACATTTTCTTATTTTTAAAAATTCATCTTTTTTTGGGGTCAGAATGTCAACAAAAATAAATGCTAGGTTTAATTTACCAGAAACATATTGTGTTATTGTATCACATCATTCTAAAACTGACCAGAAATAAATCTGTCACCTGAAAAAATATGATCCGTAAGTAATTATGCTACGAAAATTAGATTTAACTGTGGAAAAAACAACATTCAGAACAAATCAAATCAGCTGCTTATGTCAAATTTTTTTTACTCGTAGGAATCTAGAGTCAATAAACATGACAGTAGTAAATCCTCTGGCCTTGTCGGACAGACCCTCAGGACGCCTGACAGTCCTGGTCGGACCCACTGATCCTCTGCGTCTGCTTTTCTGATCCCCTGATGTGAATGTGGAGTTCATAATAAGCCGTCCTGTCCATCTTTAGTCAAAGTCAGGATGATAGAAGCAGGTATGGAGCTGTGTGGCTCAGCTGACGATATTAGAAAAAAAAAATGACAATTTTTTTTTTAACTCTGCGATATATACAGTGGAAACCATTTACAGTGGTCACAGATATAGTAATATACCGTTTATATAGGTTAAAAGATTTGGGTCAGAATCACTTCTATACAAATGCTGTTTAAATTGTTTATAGTAATCAAGGGATCTGCTTACAATGTTAATTTTTGGCCATTTTATGAATGTAAACGTGCAAAAATAATTTAAAAAATGTACGTGTAGCTATTTTATGTTTTACTCCCATGATTCCTTTCTCCCTGGTTAGCTAGCTAACATAACAAGTTGCAGCAACTAAGCTTGCGAATCATGGCTGGAAAAAGGAAGTAATTTTCTTCATGTAACTGAGGCAGTTTTAATTTTCTTGATATCTTCTATGTTGTTCTATTAAACTGTTTGTTTCAAATGTTATTTTCAGACATGTTAAAAAAATGCACAGTAGAGCCGACACACAGAATAAGTTCCCATTTGAGTTATGTCTGCACACTGATGATACAGGACTGGAATAAAATTCACCAAATGCTGAAGCATCAGTTTCATTTCATTTCATTTTTCCCATTGAAAAATGATGTAAATATCATGTAGATCAGGGGTCTCAAACATGTGGCCCGGGGACCAAATGTGACCCACCAAACGTTCCAATGCGGCCCCGGAAAGGAAGAGCATAATAACCTAAAAAAAATACTATATTTTCTTCTAATTTTTTTCTGTCTATAAAGGATAACTTCAAAATGTTTACCTTTGTTTTAGTGGAAAAACTAACATTACGTTATAGAATAGTTACATTTACAAACTATCCTATAACAATGAAATGTCAATAATTTGAACAAATGTGAACGACTTGAAATGTCTAAAAGAAAATCAAGTACAATTTGAACAATTTTCTGCTTCCGTTACGAAGTGTCTTTAGTGTCTTTGTGCAACTGATCCATAATACACATGGACAAATGATAAGTTCAGGTAGAATGTTGTTAAAATTGCCCTTATTTTCATTATGAAAATGTCACTTTTTTTCAAGTTATTCACATATTCTGCATTTGGATACTTTATAAAACTAAATATTTTCACAATTTAGGGGGGTTTGCACTAAAACAAAGACAAAAATTTGGAATTCAAATTATTTATTTACAGGTTACTATGCTATTATTTTACTGGTTTGGCTCACTGGAGATCAAATAAGGCTGAAGAAAATGAGTTTGAGACCCCTGATGTAGATGATATTCTGCATAAAAAAATAAGTGAAATACCTGAAAATTCAGTTTTAGTAATAAACTGCATGTCGTGTTCAAATTGACACTGGACCAACGTGATCACTATAAGCGGTTTCCACTGTATTGCAATACGAAAAACATCCTCAGGAGTATAACAGCTATGTGGTTAAACAGATACAGAACATACCTTTCAGTATCCTCCTTCTTGTATCTGAAATAATTCCACATAACTGATGTTGCTTTTTTTTCTTTAACCTTCGTTTTCAGTCATTTTTCTCTTGTTCGTTGCTAATTTTTCAGTCTTGTCACCAGTGACTCCGATACGTTCTCAAGAACAAAGTGGACCCACATGCACGAATCTGACATCGGAGTACGATTTTAACAGGTTTATTAAATAAATATGCAAAAGTTGTTTGTTTATAATAGAGATCGTGTGGTGGAGTCAGATCGATACAGCGACGAGGGGACAAGTCTTTGGTGGCTGACGAAAAATACGTCTTGGTACGATCGTATCTGTGATGGGAACGCTCTCAAGGAATAACACATGGTCCCTGAGTAGAACCGAATGGAGCCGATACCATGTCGTGGAAACACGCCTTTGGTTCCACAATATGTAGAACCGTCTGTTGTACTGATTCATAGATTTAAATAATTGGAATTTGGGCGTTTGTCGGTTTATTCAGAATCCTCCACATCTGAATTACAATCCATCTAAGAATCAGAACCTTCCCCCACCCTTTAACAGCCACCATCTTTAGTTTTTTTAACTTACACACACACACACACACACACACACACACACACACACACACACACACATCAGAGGTTCTGCTGCCCGAATGGGAATCAGACTCCCTACTGCGTACGCTCTTATTGCATTAAGTGATGCTTTGGATTCATTAAACCCCTGTAATTAGTATTCATTATAGGTGGTTATTTTGTGTTTTTCAGCAAATTAATATGAAACAGAGCTGTATAGACAAAGAGTCTGCATATAAATCTAAATTAATTTGATTTACCTTTGGTTCACGAGGAAATATTACCTCAATAATATATATGTAATAGTTGAGGTTCTTAAATATAGAATAGAATAGAATAGAATAGAATAGAATAGAATAGAATAGAATAGAATAGAAGTACTTCATTGATCCTACAATTAGGACATTTCTTCGTGACAACAGCATCATCCAACATATAAATAAAACAATGAGGTGCAAAGCAAGGTGAGATGCAGTGTCACATTAAAGTGTTCATCCAGAATAACTGAATAGTGTAAGTAGTAGAAATGTAATTACAGTATTATTTGTTATTGACAAAAAGTGCATAGTGAACATTATTCACATTATTCATCATTTTGAAAATACGTTTTTTCGACATTTTTTACAATTTTTTATTATTTTTTCTATAATTTTGTTCCCTTTGCGTTTTACTTTGTTCATGTTACTAATTATTTTGTTAGTTTATTATTCATTTTTGTTCATTTTATTGATGATTTTTGGCCGTTTTGTTGCTTATTTGCTTACTTTCTTTCTTTTTTTTTTTTTTTTTTTAACTGTGGAACTACTAAAACCTTAGGTGTTAATGGGTTAAATTAAATCATATAGAAGAGGAAAATATCGAGGACTGGACTTTGACACCACTGCTTTAGATCATTTCAAACATTACTACTCCACACACACCTCCTGATTTCACCTGCAATGAGTAAATAAAATAAATCCACTTTAGGTGTCACTCCTCGTACTTCAGTGAAACCACATGTTCACTTTTAAGCTTTTTAAACCTTCTCTCCGACACTCGTGTTTAAGGGATTTTCAGCTCATCATGTCTTCAGATGTGGTAATTCATGTCTTAATTCCAGTCACAGCAGAACTACCAAGGACTTATCTAGAACACGGACGTCCAATTTATTTACTATCATAGTTCGCATCCAGCCCGATTTGACCTCAAATGGCTGCACCAGTAAAATAATAACTTAATAATGTGACATCACATTCATGATGTCACATTCTTGTTTGTTGTAGTGCAAATTAACCGAACTGAAAAATATCGAATGTCTGGTGGAGAAGACGATGAAAGACAATCATGGACAATGTCAAGCATCACACACTGGACAGACACTGGAGGACTATTATAGCTCGGCTGTCGAACGGAAAGAATCACAAAAAACAAGCCATCGCACTGTTCAATAAATTATAATCACATCTCATTTCTGTTTTTCACTCTGTAATTTCTGTAAATAACAAATAATACTGTAATTACATTTTTACGACTTTCACTATTCAGTTATTTTCAGACTCAGGAACACATATGGATGATGACTCAGCACAATAATGCTAACTGTAGCATTTAGCTATTATGACCTAGCTAAACATTCTGAAAAATAATACCCTATTACCAAAATTAAAATAAAAAAAAACCCAAAAATTTCATTAAGAAATGCAGATTAATTTCGATGATGAGAATCAGTCTCGCTGTGTTCGTGCAGTTATGAGACAACTCATAAAATTTTACAGGAGCATAAAATAAAGGTGACTCATCTTGTAGCCATCTTGGACCTTCTGTTAGTACAGATGCATTGTGGGTAGTGTTAGCTCATATTCAAATATAGCTTTTCAAAGCAGTTCTCAAATATATTGTGTTATTGAGAAGAACAACTCATGGAAATGATCTTTTCTTGGAATATTTTGAATATTCATTATTAGAATAACCAAAAAAAAAACAACACTTCATGAAACCTTTGACATATAACAATCTACTTGTAGTTGTATTTTTTTATTTATGTATTTATGTTTATTTATGTTTTTCCTTAATTCAAAGACCAGAAATTTTAGTCGAGCCACATTTCGCTCATGAGAATTTGCCCAGAAAATGTATAAAAAGTGTAAAATAAAAATAGAATGTAGTGTGTGAAAGAAAAAACACACTTTCCTCTACAGTAAAATAATGCTGTAAATACGACTTATTTCATATTTAACCACTAAAGCCTTATGACCATTGATTTTTATTTTTGTTGTTGTTTCGTGAGAATTACTCCTATGAAAGTGTCCTGAGTTGGACTGGAAAACATGGTCTCCGTTCGGCTCAAACTTTCTGTAACAGATCGGATACAGGTTACGCAAATCAGATTTGGGCCACATCAACAGAACCCGCAGTCGAAAAAACATTCTGCTTTTTTTTTTTTTTGTTTTACTTTTCCTTAAGAGTGACCTTGTCCTTGTGCTATTCACCCCCCCCCCCCCCCCCCCTTCTGTCTTCCTCTGTACTCTCCAGACACACGCCATAATTAATCAACTGATGGAAGGTTGCAGTTATTGCTGATGGAAAGTTGGCTAACAGAGAAACAGTTCGGGTCTGCGTTTTCGGCCAGCCTCAATCAATCTGTCATGTTTCACAGATGTGAGAGAGTAATGAATATGAATACGGTGCTGGAAAATGAATGAGTTTTCAGCCTTTATATTGGCAGAATGCCCTCAAGAGGATGTCACCTGCAATGAGCCGTTTTATAGCCCTGCTCTCCTGGCACATACCGTGCAATGCCAATTGGCTGTTGGTGACTGATGGATGTTCGAATATAATATTAGAACTTTTACACCGTGTTGACAGAGTGATAATTGCAACGTATATCGCAGGTGATTAACCCAACTTTTTTTTTTACACCTGCCATTACATCTAATGTTAAAGCTCAGAGGTTACGGATGTGTTACAACGGTTCTGCTCGACTGACTGATTGGTAGGTAGTTGTAACACGTTCTCTCTTTTTCCAGTGTTTGGGTTGTTGCAGTTGGTCTTAAAGGGAACAGGTTCAGCCTGAGGATGTGACACCTGGGTTTAAATCACTTCACCTTAATGCTAAATGACTCTGCTCCCAGTCATAAGAAACATGGCCAATGCCTGCAGCTCCGTCAGGCTCCGACGAACACTTGAAATAGGCTCCATGGGTCGACTCTGGGGTTTGAGGACAGTTACATCTATGCACCATTATAACTATGCACTATACTTAACCCATAAATACACAAATATTCACCGTCGACTGATTAAAACTGTTTCATCTACAGCTGCACAATGTGTTTGTCTGTCTGTCTGTCAGTAACATTACTCAAAAAGTTATGCATGGATTTTGGTAACATCTTCAGGATGTGTTGGAAGTTTCATAAGAAACAAATGATGAAAAGTTGGTGGTGATCCAGAAGAGATCCTGGATCCTGGATCACTTTGAAATGTATTATCTATTTACCGGAATGTAAAATGTCTAAGTTATATAGAACTTGATAGATAGAATGTCTATTGTATCAGCACAACTGGATATTTTAAATACTGATTAAATGGGTGAATTTTTCAGACTATTTCAACTAAAGCGTCCATTCAGAATGTGTCACCATGGACACAACAGGGTTTAAAGGGTGAAGGCCATTGACTGTAAAATAATGAAAAATTAAAACACTCGTTAAGTAAGATTTACTATATAAATTAATACAAGTCAGACAATGGGGAGTCTGAGACTTGGACTTCAGTTGCACTTAAGTCACACAAACAAAGACTTGACTTGTGTGATATGACTCACGAGTTCACTATCATGGAATTATTCATTTTATTATTTAATTTGTTTCAGTTTTTTCCAATGTGTTGCCCGACATTCTGGGAAAATCACAGGTAGAAATAATAGTTTCCCTCCCTTGACATTTGTGTAAAGGTTTGTAACACGTCTTTGCTGCCACAAGGTTCAAATTACAAATACATTGTATTTGTAATTTGATCAAAATACATTGATTAAATTTAAACAAATCTTTTGGGATGTTTCTTCACATTGCACATGCATTATTCTGTTCAATTTAAATGGTGTAGTGTGAAATAACAGAGTATATAGTACAGTAAGGCCTACATGCTTTCACCACACTTAATTATTACATACTTATTATTCCAAAACAATACAGCAATGGGGTATTATTTCAAATAGTAGCTAATGTGAAAACGTTCATTTCAGCCATTTGAGACTTGGTATGAAAGACTTGAGAATTGACTTGGACTTGTAAAAAGTGACTTGTGAACATCCCTGACATAAGTTCATATAGTACTCTTTTAACATTTATTATACTTCCAAGTGCTGCCACACAGGTGCCTGTTCAAATATCTCATGACAATTTTATTACTGATCAAATATTGGCTTTTAAAAAAAATTAAGCCTGATGGCCAATATTGAAAAAATAAATAAATGTATTGGTCTGATATTCATGTATGGATCGCAAATCTCTTATTATCTCTTGTATTTGTAACACATTAGACAGAATTCGTTGCCTCCTTCAATCCAATGTCAAAACAGTCTAAAATGTGCATTGTGTGTTCATGTGACTTCTGCTGTTGAACATTTACATTCCTTCAGTCATCCTGACATTGTCCAACATTATATATTACATTTCCAACATTAAGAACAATATGTTTTGGATCCAGACTGAACAGAGGACTACAGCAGATTTTAATAGGTTGTAAACGTCAGAGTAGGTTGTCACACACAGACTTGTCGAGTTTCTAAATGTTAGATGGGCAGCATTTTCCAAGATGAATATTCTACAGTCTTACTTCCTGCCAGTGTATGATTTAAGCCCTAACACTTTCCTGCCAGTCGTATTGTACATCAATCTGGGCCTTGCTTGGTCTATAATGACATGGAGATCTGTGATGATAGAGCTAACAAAGCAAACAGCTGTGACTGAGCCCCCTACCCCTCCTTCCCACACACACACACACACACACACACACACACACACACACTCTCTTCCTCTGTGTTCCATTACTTTCGTTTTCTGAGCAGCGAAGTTTATTCTAACAATCAACAGAAAATAAGTCTTCAACCTCACAAACAATGAATTTGAAGTATGAGCACCTGAACGCCTCATGAACAGACTAGAATGTCTTTATTGTCACTGCACAAGTACAACGAAACTGAAAAGTGCATTTGTCTAACAGGTGCCATACTTTATGTCTATTGAGATATAAAGTATGGCATATATATATATATATACACACACACACGCTAGGCCAAGGTGATATATCAATTGTATTGATTAATTTGAGGTTTTTTTGTTGCAGACAATTTAACAAGGGATAATGTTTTGCCCACGTGTGACTAGTCTGATAGTCACACATGGGCAATACATTATCCCGCTTATTCTACGGTTATTACAGCTTATTACTGCTACTACTCTACAGTAACAGATTGGATAAAATAGCTGTTACAACGTAGCGAATATTTACTTTAAAAGTGTACGAACTACCTGCGGAGTGATACGGTAGCGTGAATCTGAAGTGTCAAAACTTGTTGCCATTGGCATCGGGCATCAACAGCGCAGTGGGCAATTATAAAAAAAAACAACTGTCGCAACATTCGAGGGCCGTAGAATAAAAACATGTAGATTTGTTTTTTCTTCTTCTCTTCTTCCTACTGTTCTCAGAAACTTACAGTTATATATAAGATTTATTTCATATTTTCGCCATTGATTTTTTTTTTGTTTCATAAGAATCACCCAAATGTGTTACTGCAAAAAGTAATCTGTTACTATAATGCATTACTTATATACCACCCAAACATTGCTAACCTACAGATGGACAACCACGTCAGTTTTCAGTGATCGTGACAGAATTTGCAATCGTAGGATTAACATTTTGCACGTCAGACATCTGTCAGATTCCAAGGTTATAGGTGGTGTCTTCTCCAGTGGTGATCAGAAGAGTAACACCATCCACACTAGAGGCTAAAATGAGTTTCCATCACTGCTGACATTTGGACTCACCTACACTGTCAGGGTTTTAAATATCCTGCAGGGCTTTAGAATCAAACCGCTGCCAAAAGGGTCACGTGAAAAGCTTCTCATCTTCCTCAAATGTTGAACTTTCACTGTGGACAGGGGATTGAGAGGACACCCTGCCATGGCTGTCCTATTGGGGAACCCATCTGTTTTCATTCATATGAGATAGTGCTCGCTCCCCCAAAATATCTTCAATCAATCAATCAAACTTTATTTAAATAGCACTTTTCATACATTATTTTATTCATACCCCCATTATCCTGCAATGGTAGGAACAAGTGAAAAGATATACTGAATTAAAAAGAATAGAACAAATAAATCATAATGGTATCAAAATAAAAGGAATACATAAAATAGCAGAGTAAAATAATGTTAAGAGCAAAAGTTTTTAGTTCACCCTTAAAAATATGAACACTGGCAGCGGACCTCAGATCCTCAGGTCGACTGTTCCATGTGTTTTAGTGTCAACCCTAGTGACAATCAAAAGCTGGACGTCCAAGAGGGCTCATATGTTAAAAGCAGATCCAATAAATAAACATGCCCACAACTATTAAGGCTCTTAAAAACCAATAAAAGCACTTTCAAATCAATCCTGAAGCTCACAGGGAGCCAGTGCACAGACCTCTGCAGCACTAAAAGCAGCCACTGGGCCTGTTGCTGTATTCTACAATGCCCCATTTCCATGCAGCTTTTGCTGGGTCATTAAATATGGATTTTCTCCCCAGAGATTGTCAAAAACTGCTAGAAGTTGTGGGAGCCAGAGAAACAGGGAAGAAAGGGAAAGGAGAACAAGAGCTGAGAGGAAAGAACAAGGCACAAATATTTAACCCTCTGTTCCCCTGCAAAATGGAACCACATAAAGACCAAAAAAAATATTCATATATATATATATATATATCCACCATAACCTCTCAGCCACGAATCCTATAAATACATGTAAGTAATTGGTGTGAATGATATTAGTCGTCTTTTCATGTTCATCAGATACGACCCATTTGGATGTTCAGAGGTACTGTCGTTACCATAGAAACAGTGTAATCTTCTACAACAATAATTCACCAATCATATCTACAGAGTTGGATCAATAACATTGGATGGAGATGCTTTTTTTATGTTCAGTTATGGATATCTTTGCTGAAAAACTCACTTTTGGTTCAGTTTTGTTGTTTATGGATAGAATAATCTACAGCTTTAATCTGAGATTTTATGAATATGTATGTGATCTGTTTATTAAATATAGGAAAATACATGATTTTGACTGGAAAAAAAGCAAAATACACAATATACACTAGCTCTATATTTATATATTGTTTCAATAAACCTGTTAAAAGCTTATTCCTGTGTCAGAATTTGGGCATGCGGGTCCACTTTGTTCCTGAGTTCGTATTAATAACTAATATTAGAGTTCGTTAAAATGTGTCAAATTTGCAGATTTTTTTTTCATTGGTTGATTGATTCATTTTTATTTTCACACAGTATATCACTTTCTGATGATGAGTTTTATATACATGTACACATTTACACATTTTTGTAATTCCACAAAAATAGATTAATACAATATATATATATATATATATATATATATATATATATATATATATATATATATAATAAAAAAAACTCAATCCCATTGTGCTTTTCATGCCTAAAGAATAAAAACAAAGAAATCTCCACTAATGTTCTCCTAATTCATGCACCAAAAGGTTCACTCCCGCCACTTAAAATCTAACATGTAGTTCCTGACCTTGTTAATCCTCAGCCAAACAATGTAGGTCACACCCCTGCTGCCCTCCTTCCAATCTGTGGCATCGTTCTGCACATCTGCACACTTGATCTCAATTTCTAAAAGACGAGGTTATGGGAAAAATAGGAAACACTAACTACTGCACTTTTGTTCAGGGTGATTGAACCCTTTTCTCTGATGCTTTTTGATGCTGTTAAAACTGTAGTGCTTGACAGTTTTTGGCGTGGGAGGCCAAAAAAAATTCTATAATTACCTCTCAGCGTGTTGTAATTCAAGTGGTTTGACAAAAAAATAAAACAAGAATTCTACCCCCTACTCCCATACGGTGGGAGTTTTTGGCCAAGCACAGCCATTTTCACACTAGTGGGGTTAAATAAGTAATTGACAGATTTAATAACTGATATTCATCAGACGCCACTCTGTGATTAAGGTTCAAAGTTAACTCTCTTTATTATCTCTGTGGGGACATTCAGTCTGGGTGCATTTTAACCACCCTGTACACGTACTGTAGCAATTAGCATTAGCATTAGCACAGTGGGAACAGTGAGCACTCATCAGCACTGTGGAAAATGAACCCAAATAAAGTATATACCTGTTTTTAAACCCACAACCTTTTAGCTGTATCCTAAAAGTCTTGTGGGTTTTTTGTCTTCAGGATTATTTGATTTAGGTTTTGTTTTTGCTTCGGTTTGTTTGTCAACAGTAAAATTATTAGTTATCAGGGTTTGGGGTGTGATTTATTTAATTTCATTACACATTTACGTTATATAATTTTCCTCTTTTTTTGCTAAACTCTAATTAGAGTCATCTTTCATTTGTTGTTTTCGTGTGTGTGTGTGTGTGTGTGTGTGTGCTTGTTTTCCCATCTTTATAAGGGCACTGATCTGTTTACACAGTTACACCATGGGGACTTCTGACACTATTGGGACCAAAATTCAGGTCCCCACGAGGGTTAAAAATAAATAAAGGACCCCACTAGTAAAATAGAAATGATGTGGCCCTAAAATGTCCTTTTTTTTTAGAGTCCCCATAAAGCATGAGGGAAACAGGTGTAAAGAACAACATGTATTTTTCAAGGGTTTGAAGAAGTGTTTTTTTTTTTCTTTTTTTCCTCAATATTTTTTTAAAAACATATTTATTTACTTTATTTATTTGTTCATATTTAATTTTTTATTTAAGTATTGTTATATTTTATTTATTCGTTCATGACGGACAGACGTATGGATAGACAGAGTTTGTCAACTGATAAATTTCAATCAGATTAATCAGAGTTGCTATGGATTAATTTCAATTAATCACAATGAAAACAGTTAACTGTTCTGTCTTTTTATACTCAAATTTTCCACAAAATACAGGAAGAAACCCCAAAAAAATGTTGAGAGAAAAAATATATAAAACAAAAATCCACTAAAATTAACCCAAAAAATAAACTAATACCGAAGTCTTTGAGAATACAGGAGAAAAAAAAACATGAAAAATTTTACAAAATATCTAAAATATAAGATACATAAACATTATATACAAACATAAGATGAATATTTATGCAATTAACTTGTTTATTTAACACCAAAACTGTTCCATTTAATTTAAAATTGTAATCTCTCTTTGAGTTTCTTTAATCTGTGTCTGTGTGTCTTTTTTTCTTCCTCAACTTTTTCAGGTTCCATTTCTTTCTCTTCTTCTAACTCTTTCTCTTCTTCTTTGAGGTAGAATGTGGGCGGAGTCAGCTGTGGCCATGAAAGCATGAGGCACTATATCTGCATCAAAGTGGTATTTATACCAAAGCATGTGACAGACAGGTCACTGGGACACCACTGGTGGAAAATGGACATATGTGTCCTTTAACAGTTTAGGAGCAAAACTACTGGTTAAATTCAAACCAAATGTGGTTAATAGATACAGTGTTGTAAGGCAGGACCATAGACTGTACAGTTTTCTCTGCTTTACTCAACTTTCCTGTGACTGCTCCAGTTCTCCTTGTCATTAAAAACAGGTACATGTAGGTTAAATCTCCTGTCGCTGCCTCTGATGAAAATCTGGAGCTGGTCCCCGAGCGCCTTCCACAGCAGCTCACTGCTAACTCATGTTCTAACACTAGAATATGTGTGTTTTAGGATGAATTTCAATAAAGACTGTTAACATTAACCCTTTATAGCATTGGTCCCCAACACCTAATTGGTACCAAGCCACAGGCGCCTAATAATTAATTAGTTAATTAATTATCGTGTATTTATTATCCGAGTCTGAACAATCTTTTATTTTATTTTGAAAAATGACCGGATTCTCTTGATTACATCTCTGTCATTTAAAAATGTAACCCACATGTTAGCAAAATAAGTAAAAAAAAAACCAGATGTGTTTGGAAAGTTTCTTTTCGAAGAGGAAAAGGCCGACTGAAGAGACAGAAGAAGAGCCTCCAACTTCAGAGAAAAGGAAGCTTTGAACAGACACTAACAGGAGTTGTACTATATATTATAACGACAGGTGATTCCCACAGACAAGCCCACTCTGTATAATTTGCGGCGACCAATATAAACAATCTACGTCACCCCCCCCCCCACACACCCACCCCCCTGGTCCGTGGTAATAAAAAGGTATAGGACACTTTTATAAATACTATGACATGGGGATCTTAAGTCTCCGCCCCTTCCAGGAAGGTCATGGGGCTCGACATTAGAAAATTAATGAATGGTATTAAAAGGGAAATAAAATGCTAAAATCGTATCTGGTTTGTCATGTGCCCTGAATCACACACATGTTGTAGCTCATAATAAATGATAATTATTGATGTGTGTTTCAACTGCTCCTGTTAACCAATGGATGATTCATTTATGAGTAAAACCCGTTAATGATTTGGACTACACGATTGGTGCGCACATGACGTCTCCACAGACTCCACACCACAGCTGAGCGGAGTGTGACGTCTCATACACATTGTAGTCTCTTTACAAAACCCACATAAAACCTAACATCACATTTACTTCCCATCAAAAATGGGTGGTCTCCCTATGACACATCAAATGTTACTTATTAACCACTATCATTTGTGAATTTCAGAGCACTTGTCAAACAGAATCAGAATTGAGCTTGACTCGCTCTATTCACTTCCATTCAAATAAGGGAGCTAAGCATCCATGGACCGGAAGTAGAAGGGCGGAGCTTAGCTTCCCTATTCAGAATGTCAACCAAAAAGACCACCATCCAACTGTTAAATAAACACTTTAAATATTATGTGGAGTTACGCACAGTAATTATACTGTCGCACTTATGCAACATACCTAAAAATCTAACTATTGTATATGCTATAGTCAAATTAATTACCTCCACTTAATTGAGCATTTACTCTTTTTACATACTAGGGTCACAGGGGTCACTGGGGGCTTAATCCAGCTACAATGGGTGAAGGTGGGGTACACCCTGTATGAGTCTCCAGTTCATCTCAGGCCTGAACATATATAGACAAACAATCACTCTCACATTCACACCTGTGGACAATTTAGATTAACTAATTAACCTATCAGTGCATGTGTTTGGATGGTGGGAGACGCAGACATGGGGAGAACAAACTCCACACAGAAAGGTCTGGTGTGGGAGTGCTAACCACTGCACTACTGTCATCTTATTAAAGTATATACAATTTAGCACATTTAATGTCTGAAGCAGATACTTTCTATAAAATTGTAGAGCAGTATAATGAGATATTTGGATTAAGAAATGAGAAAAAGAAACTTTACATTTTTGCAGTGAACGTGATATATTGTTCTTTGGTTCTGCTCTATTTAACATATTGTATAGAAATATGGGTAAATACAGGACTTTTTTTCTCCAGCGCAGGCTAAGCTAGTCTCATCAAAGTCCAAACACACACACACACACACACACACACACACACACACACACACACACACACACACTTTCATTTCACACGTCCCTAATGCACAGACCTGTTCCACACTATGCTGCTCATAATGAGTAGAAAACACTGGCTCTGACACCACACTAATATAAGTAAATGCATGTGAAAATATGATGCATGAAATTGGCAGGTTTTCCATCTGGGAATATTTAAAAAAAAAAAAAAAAAAAAAAATCCCACAGTATGAAGCTCATCGTTACAGTGTCTCCAGAGATGATCAATGAATTCTGTAGGGGCTGAGTAATGTGGTTAGAACTTCCACGGTCACACTCATTCCATTCGTGACTCATCTTTGGTGGAATGCATGCCAGTAAATCTCATAGGGTTTGATTTTGATGTTATCAAAACCAACAATCATTGTCCCCAATCAATTTAACAGTCATGCACAGCTTCAGTTATTACCCTTTACCATTCTGGGCTGATTTTACTTTAAAAAAAAATCCCTTTTCAAATTAAAACTCCAGCTGTTCTTACACATAAAATAATGGGCTCTTTGGAAAAGTAACAACATGTAGTTTGGACAAAAAAAAACACTCACTTTTACTGTTTATTTAACAGGTAAAAAAAAAAAACTGTAGACTTCGAAACACTAAAACATTTACTTTATTTCTCCTTTGCTTTAATTTTTTGGGGTGAAAACCAGGTTGTATTTGTCTGTATTTGGTAGATATGAAGTGAAACACATCATTTACCAACAGTCTGTGCACTTTACAGTTCAAAGTTGAGAACTTTATTTGTAAAAAGGTCAGTTTTACAGCATGTTTTCTATGTTTATGTGTTTTAGAGATGAGGAATTTGGGGAATTATACATTTTTCCAAATTTTTCAAATTAATTGTTGAAAAAAAAGAATAACTCTTGAATGCTTCAAATACACATATTTTAGCAAATATTGCTTAAAATAAATATTTCACATCCAACATTACCATTACTAGTGGTAAAAATAAATCCCAAACTAGTATTGTTGTCTAAAAATCCCATTGTCATTTATCCTTTTATTCACCTGTTAAAACTAATCATAGATGTAACCTAATTTATTGGAACATTGATAAATGATTGATCAGATGACGGCTTCAAAAGTAAAATATCTGATATTTGTCTGTTGTGTAAAACAACCTTTTGTTTAGGTAGTGTTGCTGTTGCACTTCAGAATGTTTGCAATGACTTCAATAATAATGTTCCTGAAACTGCAAACATTTTATTATTTTAATGTTTATCTCAAACAACAACCATGACCGCAGTCGCCCACTCATTTCGACTTAGCCCCCGCATCACTGATACATACATGTTTTTTTTTTTTATGATATATTGCCTTTATGATATGGTGTCTTATATTGATGATTACTGATGTTTTTATGACGGTGCTGAAGAGACGCTGTTAAAATATAGTTTGATTTTGTCTCATAATCACAGTAAAGTGACTTTGTTCACTATCATTCGATGTGTGACAAGTGCAGGTGCATTAATGTGGGAGCTGTATATATAGGTGTAGGTGTAGGTGTATAATGTTATGTACAAGCTGGAAGGAGGACCTAAGGCCTAACGCGTCTAACGTGTTCTGAATGGGTGGTTTAGTTTAAAAATTCAGAAAAATTCAAGGTGTTTTTAATGTTATTTTACTGAGAATTTTGTTCACGGAACTGATGTACAAGTGTCAAAAAGCAACTGATTTAGAAAAAGAAAAAGTTTAAAGTAAAACTACTGGAACCAAATTACAATACTAGTCATTTATTCTTTTTTGTTTTACTCCATTTTGGTTTTTTTTTTTTGCATTTTTTCATGTTAATTGTTATTTTGTGAATAATTATTAGTTTCTGTTGATGTTGTTGCTTATTTTGGTTTATTTAAGTTTTTTATTTAATTATTTTTCTTCAATTGTAATCTGTTAGTGCCTTACTTTGTTCGTGTTACATATTATTTTGTTAGTTTAATGTTCATTTTACTGATCAATTTGGCAGTTTTTGTTAATTTTGTTGCTTATTTTAGCTTTTTTTTTTTTATTGTGGAATAGCTTAAGTCTCAGGAGTTAACAGGTTTAAAAATATGCTGGCTTTATCTGAACTGAGGCCATTTTAGAAGGAAAATGCAATGTGTTTTTCAGTAGTTTTTAACTTCAAACTTTGCTATGACTCATTGAAATGTCAGTATAAACACAGTTAATCAACAGGATCCAATCACTGTTGCTACCACCAAACCGTGACTGCAGGGTATCTAACAAACTAGCTAAAATAAATAAATAAATAAATAAAATAATAACCCTCATATAATCAGGCGGTACCACTTTACCACAACAACACAAAGGTTCGTTGTGAACCTTTGATCTGTCAGTCAAGTCATTCTAAACTGCTGCGGTGTGTGTGTGAATGACGGCTACATCCGTGTTTAGCTTCAACCTCATTTCACAACACTGGGGTCTAATCAACACGGAACCAAGACGAGCCCAACAACAGCCACTCGGCTAAAAATGGAAACAGCTTTTTCAACTCTACTGAGCATTTTACAGCTTGTACTCTCACTACTGATGTTAGAATTATTGCAACACCCAGATAATTGACAGGCAAACAGTGTGGGCGATCACCGCGACGGTCTTCAAGAAAAGCAAATTTTAATGAGAACTTTTCTAGTCAACTGTTGCTTAGTGTGTTATCAGTGGGGATTTTTAAAAGGGAAAAGCAGGGATATAAATAGGGCGGGTCTTTCAAACTGTCAAAAAGAGAGACATAGTGAGAGAGAGAGAGGGGGGGGGGGGGTTCTCATGGTGATTTTAACCCTTAAACATCCACTATGAAAAAAAAAAACATATCCTGATATAAACTGTTTCATATTTGTTGATCCATCACTTTTATAAAACATTGATGGAAAATACGGTTTATGCATGATTCCTAACAGATATAGTTAACCAGGGCCGGTGTTAGGCATAGGCAGACTAGGCGGTGTCCAACAGAATTATAATATTAAGGTATCGTATTTTTTGGACAATAAGGGACACTTAAAATATTCTCACAGTGCGTCTGATACACAGATTAATTCTGCTTGTGCTTCGTGACTTGGATTTCGACTTTTTATGACTTTTTAATTTCATTATTTCATTTTATTTTAACTTTTTATTTCATAATTTTTACTTTTTGTCTCATAATTTTGACTTTTTATTTAATAATGTTTTACTTTTTAATCTCATAATTTTAACCTTTCATCTCAGAATCTTTTTTTTTCATTTCATAATGTTTTACTTTTTATTTAATAATATTTTACTTTTTATCTCATAATTTTTACTTATTATCTCGTAATTTTTACTTTTTATCGAATAATGTTTTACTTTTTATCTCATAATTTGGCTTTTTTACTGTCGATGGTAGATTGGAATGTCCAGACACACGGGGGATGGGACGGTGGCGGTGCTCAGGACGTTCTCTTTCGGACGTTCAACACAATGTTAACACTGAGATAGTTCAAAGAGGATCATAACATTGAAGAAGCAGTGCTTTGCGATTGTCGGACTTTTATTTTGAAAATTTGTCGTTGTTCTGTCTTCCATACTCATGAAAGGTTTGGTACAAATGTTTCATGAAACAGTCATGAATACTTTATAAAAACTGCTATGAATGTGTCATGAACTCACCCGTCAAGTAAAGTGTTACCGATATTTTCGATCAAACAAACAGAAGTTGCCGCTTCATAAGTAAATGTTTGAACAAACCAGAAGATTCCATGCTTTCCAATTTCCCATCAGAGGAAAATTACTGTCATATGGAAATCCTAGCTGCAGTCTGAACTTCAGAACGTAAATCCAACACTAAATCAAATTAGCTTCACGTAAGAAGCCAAGGACTGTAATTGAATGGAATATGAGAGCTAAAGCGACGTGATAATGAGTCGGCAGATAAGGACTTGAACATGTTGAGAATACTGACAGCTTCTTCTCAGCGTTCATATCTGTAGCCTGCAGACGCGACAGGAATATGCTGAGAACAAAAACTTCCAACAGTGTCAGACATGGTTTCTTTGGGTTTGTGAAGTTGCGAGTAATTTTGAGAGCAAACGATAGAAAATGAGAGGATCCTCACAGGTACTACTGACATGCTGTAGGTGTAGGTGTACAGCAATCTGTAAACAGTGCAGAATTATGTTGATTACAGACACGCAAACACTGAGCACTGAGAATCACAAATGGAGCTCAGTCACAGACAGTTTTACAAATGAGCAGAGGTGGTTAAAGTACTACCATTCTGTAGTTAAGTAGAAGAAATACTCTGGTAAAAGTAGAAGTACTGATTCAACTCCTTTACTGAAGTAAAAGTTAAAAAAAATAATAATAATACAACTTATCAATTGTAATAAAGTAAAAAGTAAAATTGTATATTTGTTTTGTTCTATGGATGAAATACTACTTATTTAAGCAGGAAAAACCAGGAACATTTCAAAAGGATCCAAAAATAAAACCTTTAAAAGTGAGTTACTGTGTAGATAATGTGTTTTATTGGGCCATGGTACTCAGTTTAGTGGATATGGACAGGAAATTTCATAAATAGGAGAGTTAAGGGTGTCATTCCATGGTTATTTCATTAAAACATTGAGTGTTGGTTCTATTTTAAAAATCACGTTCAGATTATTTTGTTTCCAGTTGTTTTTTTCACGGTAGAAAAATGACTTGAGGTTGAACACCAGAGTTTACCGCTACTTCCTCATACATGTATGTCCATGACACGGTCACAAGGCGTCTCTGATTGGCTCAGAATGTGTGAAGGAACACTCCCCCCTACCCTCTCTCACTCTTTGTATGTGTTTATCTTTACCAGAGTAGCATCCAGCTTAGTTATGTGCCGTTGCTTGTTCTGAAAACGTACAGGAAAAAAAAGCAAGGCTTTATTTCCACAGTGTAGCAGTAGCTACTGTGGCACCATCCTCTCATGTAGATGCTAATGCTAATGCTACTACAGATTCGCTGCTGGGGACAGGCTTAACCCCACGTGGGTGACGCTAAAGTCCATCTGACGTCATATGGGCCGGCTTTTTCTGGGTCCCTCGTTCTTGTTTTCTGTGAATGCGGTATGCAGCCAGTGGAGGTGATGAACCACTGTCAAAGGCAGCATGTGTTGCTAACTCAGGGTGAGTCATCAGATTCCAAAAGGAGCGTGGAAAAGTGGTTTTCAGTGGCATGACACCTTAAAAAAAAAATCTAAATTATAAGATAAGAAGTCAAAATTATTCAATAAATATTCTAAATTATTAGCAAAAACATCTGAATAAATAGTCAACGTTATGAAGAAAGAAAACCTCAGAATACTGAGATTAGAAACATCTAAATTATAAGATAAAACATCAGAATTATGAGAAAAAAGTCACAATTATGATACAGTGAGTCACAATTTCTGATTTATTTACGTAGTTACTTCCACTTCTGCAAATGAGTAACAATCAGATACAGCTTTCTGAACATACCTTCGTTATTTAAAACAACAGAATTAAATAAAGACCCTGACTACTTTGGACTTTTTTCTCTCTATTTAATCTTTTTAAGTGATTTATTACCTTTATGATAATATTATCGTCTGTATTTTGCATGTCTTCAATAAAATCAAGTATTTTATGACTGATTATGAAGATGTTCATTAAAAAATTCTAATTCGAGGTAATTATCAAAATATTATAAACTGAGAAAATGTAAGAAAACTTAACTATCAATAAAATCTCTCATTAACTGAACATAAAACCAGTGTTTCCATCTAATGTCATTGATCCAACTCCATGGGTTCTACTGGTGAATCAATGTTAGAGAAAATTACAGCGTTTCCATGGTAACTATGTCCAAATGAGTCATATCTAATGACCATGGAAAGAAGACAAACCTTATTTTACACCAATTATTTACATGTATTGATAGAATTAAAGGATTAGTTTTTGTGTGTGTTTATGGTTTAATCAAACATACAAATATTTTATGTCACTTAAATGTGATTGGAAACAATGTAATGTCAGTAAGTTTTTCCACCAGTGTTTCATTATGATTCAATCAACAAGTCACTATTTTAAAGCCTCAGATTAGTCATTAGTTACATTTCTTGGAAAGTTTCATTCCAACCAATAGTATATAATCAAGCTCCTCCAAAGTAGAATTTAAAAGAGGCAGTCATTTTTTTCAACAGTGCAATAACTATGACTTCTATTAGAATGGTGAATGTTTGCTGACATGCTTCCACCGTAGTGGTTGTTAGTCTTCCTGGGGTCCCAGTTAAAAACAAACAAGAAACAAGTATTCAGAGAATGTCTAATATCACCACATGTGCCAAGTTTAATATGAATTAGAGCAAATAATGTGATTTTGGCCTTTCTGCTGAATGCGACCTTGAACTTTGACCTTTTGCAATATTAATAATTTTGTGATTATGTATATATGCGTCGGTGTGTGTAATATTATGATAATATATCCATTATTGATTAAATTATAGTGTGATATGTCTATGCTTGACAAACAGTGTTACAGAAGTTAATTTTGCGACATGTCACCTTTGACCTCCAGAGATCTCAAAAACTATTGGTCGTAGGTGATAACACCAAGTATGAGAAATGTCGAAATCTTTATTCTACATCATTTGGTTCCGATCTGAAAGGTCTGTGACCCTCCGTTCTTGAATTATAACCATAATGTGATCTTTAACTTTTAATTAATTATGACCTTGACCTTTGACCTTTACTCAGATGGATCACTGCGTCTCATGTGCATTTTCTATATGTATATGCCCATGTAATTTCATGGTGATATCTCAAGTATTCATTGAGTTATAGCATAATATAACACACACACACACACACACACAGACATGGTGATTACAATAATCTCTTTGACGAGATTAATTGTACATTTCTCACAATTCACAATAGAAAATTAATTATATTATTCAAAGTAAATACAGCGATAATGCAGTTAAATAAATACCAGTAAACAGTTCAACTTTTGCATGTGTTTTTTCCTTTTTTTTTTTTAAACCTAAAGGTCACTGGATGAGAGTTGCAGGGTAACTCAAATAAATATTGCGATATGTAACAAGACTGAACTCATTTTTTGTCCCCACTCCCCATGTCCCCTGGCAATGGTTGGCTTGGATTGAATGTTTCTTTAATCTGTCAAACATTCAAGAACTCTGACGTAAGGATGTGATTTGACACCAAAACTGGATTTGTTTAACACCAATATTTAACACCACCCTGATTTAACAACAATAAATTAACAAAAGTGGTGTTGTTTTAAATCAATGTGGTGTTAATATAACACCTACACTCACTATTTAACACTGACACTGAATATTTAACACTCCCATACTTGCTTTGCATACGACTGTTTGATGTTTCTACTGTCAGTCAGTCAGTGTTTAGCGTCAACTCTCACCCTTCACACTCCTGCAGCTCTGACCTTCTGTTTAAATTTGGCTTCAAAGAACCAAGATGACGACACCTCAAACACAAAAAACATCACAGTACTTTCATCCACTTTTGTTCAACAGACCATAATTACAGCACAGTGAATTCAAGGATAGAATATGGAACATGTTGTAGGGCTGTCATTAAAATGGATCAATCTATCGTCATGATTCATTTGATTCAAACAATTTAATGGAGTTAAATAGAACCGCTCTGTGACCCGAGTGAGGAGAAAGTAAGTGAGTAAATGGAACAGTTGTTTTATTGAAACTGTCAAAGGTGTTGAATATTCATATTTTTACACATGCTCTGGGTATTTTATATATTTATATTGGATATTTCATCACTTTATTGCAGGGGTCTCAAACTCATTACTTTCAGGGGCCACATTCAGTCCAGTTTGATCTCCAGTGGGCCGGACCAGTAAAATAATTGCATAATAATAACCTTGGAAAAAAATGACAGTAACACATTTTTGTGGTTGTTTTAGTACAAACAAAACCCATTACCTTTTTATACTTTTTTTTAAGATAAACTATCCAACAAGACATATGTGAATAACCTGAAAAAACTGAAATTAATTCTAACAATACTACACAATTTATCATTTACACACATGCATTATGGATCAGATCTGCTACAAAGACACTACATTGTTAAAAATTGTGCTTAATTTTCTTTATAAAGTTTAGGTTGTTCATATTTATTCAGGTTTTTCACATGTAAATATTTATCAAGTGTAAATATTTTCCTAATTTGATGTTATTTTTTGCACTATAACAAGGACAAAGAGTTGAAGTTATCATTATTTATGGGCATAATTTAAATTATTTTCACATCAAAATGAGAAGAAAATATGGAGTCATTCTTTTTTTTTTTTTGGAGGTTTGTATGTGGAACCTGAACTAAAATCAGTTACAAAGCCTTGACTGTGGCATCCCAGGGGCCGCATTGGAACGTTTGGTGGGCCGCATGTTTGAGACCCCTGCTTTATTGTTTTCATTTTTATTTTTGTATTTTTATTTTGAACATGTAGAAAATGTAATAAAACAATAAAGTAACAAAACATCAATAATGATACACAAATCGTTGATAAGTTAACAAAATAAAAAATGGAACAAAAAAAGGATAAAATATGAAACACAAGCATAGGACAGTGTCTCTGTGGATAAATATACTGTCACACACTTATAATAAGTCATGATATGAGGGTCGAGTTATTATTATAGGAGTGTACACATCTATTTTCTTTTCTTTTTTTAACACTATCAGACAAATGACTATTTTTGGTCATTTCTTCCTGTATTACACGACACTAGCCCTGTTTACATGGGAGTTTTTATTCCTGTTTAATTCAAAATACAACTTAATTCTGTAATCATTTATTGATCAGATGAACAAATTAATTTGGAACCTGCATTCAAGTGAGAACATGAACAGAACGAGCGGTCTGTCAGATGTCCTGATGGACAGAATGAAATTCAGAAACTTTATAGTCATTAAGTCGACTTAAATCTGACAAGTCGACAAGTCACATGTTAACCTCTCTCTCCTTCGACCTTAGATGATGTGGACAGTGTGGTGTGCGTCTTGGCTGCTGCCTTGAACTTTTGGCACTTCATATAAAAAGTGAGGACCTGTGACAGACGTGTGGACAGTCTGGTTTTAGAGCCAGTTTAGATCCAGACAAAATGTGGGACATATGTTCACCTATTGATGTTGTGCTGTTAAATTTAACAGAAAACTCTTTGCTAACATTAGCCTTTGTTTTGTTGGGGTTAAAATGTTGATGCTTGTGTCTTGTCAGTGGACATTATGACGTAGAAGTCAACGTTAATACAAGTTGTTTATTGCTGGACAGTTTTGTTTTGTTTTTTTAGCCGCGTGATGATGTCATCACGACATGTTGACTCGACTCCGGATATGTCATTAATGCCCTACTTTATACTGTAAAATGATTCACTTTCTTACTACGTCACAAAACATTCACAGGTGGAGAAGGACAATTCAAACCACTGTCTTTTTATTCTTTTTCTAGACGCTTGTACTCAAAACATGTCCTTGGAGAGAGTAACCCTTTTCTCTAGTCATGCTCAAACATATTAAGATGATATCGTGTTGATTCAATAATAACTAATAATAACCCATAATGAACAATGTTTATGGTACATGGTGATCAGTGACATTTAATGACCCAGTCAAGGTAAAATTTCCTTCACAATTGTACTCAAAGACAAACAGCAGATAAAAATATATATTAAACACATTGAAAACAAACAGTAAAGCATTAAAAGCAATGTAAATAAAAATTTGACATGATGAAAACATAAAAGCGTTAATTGAAACATTATTTTAACTCCGATATTGAAGTATTCAGATGAATTATTTCATTATTTAGTCATTAATGTTTTAACATAGTTTTTATTTGTTTAATCTGTTTTAATCTTCCGCAGGTCATTCATCCTCACAACCATCACACTGTACAAGAACTCAGTAACTAACTCCAAATATTCACTTATATAATCCAATGTAAATATTGTATATATATGCAAATATGCTCTTCTTTTCTATTATTCATACCTACACTTTATTTTTTGCTACTGTAACAATGACATTTCCCCAGAGTTGTATGAATAAAGTATTCTATTTTTATTTTAATAATCGTAGTGATGGTTGTGAACAGATTCTAGTTGAAATATATTAGTCAGTATGGTACAGTAAACTTGTTAAGATGGAAAATCGTCTGTATGCATGGGAGTTAATTATCTTCAGTTTTCCCTTTAGATACACATCTAAACACACAGATAGTTTTGTTGAACATAGATGATAAGAAGTAAAGTTGTTGGAGTTGAGGCCTCTCTCTGCTTGATCTAGTTTGATAAGTTAAAGATAATTCATTTGTACATGTGAATCTGCCCATAGGGAAAATAAATGTACAATTCATCACATGCTCTGAGTTCATTGTTCTTTGAGTAACACCTTTAAAACTGAGCTGAATCCAGACTCATCCCTGGAGCTTCCAATAAAACAACACGCTAACAGTACTCTTTCATTAACATTCTTCCTTCAGTCAAATCAAATTTTATTTACAGTCTATAGCACCTTACAACACCAAAAAGGTGCTTTCCAAAATGAGATAAAAACAATAAAAAAAACAAGTAAGAATTATAAAACCAAGATAAAACAAGTTATAAAACCTAAACAACAACATAAAAGAGAGTAATACGATTATATTACACTAAATAACTAAACTCATGCAACGTTAACAAGTGGTTCCAGACACAACAAACCCCGCCCCCTAACAATCATTTTAGCTCTTAATGGATATCTCCCTCTCAAAACGTGACTGTGGGTTTCACCTTTCCAGGTCACTCAAGGTCAAAGGTCATGATGCCATTTTGAAGCCCATGGCAGGTTTCCTATCCATTAACTAAGTATCTCCACTCGTTTTCCCATCCATCCATCCATCCATCCATCCATCCATCCATCCATCCATCCATCCATCCATCCATCCATCCATCCATCCATCCATCCATCCATCCATCCATCCATCCATCCATCCATCCATCCATCCATCCATCCATCCATCCATCCATCCATCCATCCATCCATCCATCCATCCATCCATCCATCCATCGATCGATCGTTGGGTTATGGAGCCAATAGTCTAAGCAGGAATGTCCAGACTTCCCATCCACCAACGCAACTGATACAAGAAAAAAACATAAATATTTGCCAAATATATGGGTCAGCTGATATCACTGGACTACAAGTAAAATGAATCTGGAATAAAACTAATGAAATTCTACCACATGTGTGTTACTGATAAAGCAAACTCAAGTCTTAAATGGTGATTGGCTCAAGTTTCCAATATAAGTCTGGGGTCAAAATGTGAAATTCTTAGAATGAACAAAAAAAAAGAAAAAAAAGAAAAGGTTTTAGTCTAAATGAATATTGGTCTCAGATCTACTTCAAAACATTATGATCCATTCACTTTACAGGTTCTTTCTAGTGGAATATTTACTAATCCATTGTATACATGTACATAAAACAGCATATATGTGGAATAACACAACATCATATATATTAAAAACATGAACTAACCAGCACTGAAGTCATTTGTTTTCTGATTCATCTTATTAATGTATGTAAGTTTTAACATATTTTATGTCTGAAGCAGATACTGTGTAAAAGAAATTGCAGAGCAGTGTTCTATCGGTCTATCATCAACTAGTACCAGAACATCTCTGTCTGTATTTTCACTCCCACCTGTGCTTTGTGATACAGAAACGTCCTGTTAGAACAATTGCAGAAGGAGTCGTTTACCCCTACCACAAAGCTTTATCTGAATTCCCTTTGGCACATTTTCCTTCTTAATGCTTCATAGCTGCACTGCAGAATGCCATCACTATTTCATAACTATCTATGTGCTACTGTACCCTTTCAGAGAAGTCCTCTGGTTTTGCACTCGTCTATTTTCAGGCGAGGCCATTCCTCTCTGCCGCCCACACCATTCGCTACTTTTTACATTATTCAGCAGAGACTAGGCATATATACAGCAGGCGGTAACCATGCAAATCTCCTTTTTTCATTTTTCTATCATACCCATTGATGTATGTGCTCATATATGCATTCAGAGAACCTAAAATAACATCATCTAAATAAACACCTGAATAAACCTGTGAATTTGGTCTTGCCATAGTGATACCAATCCATATTTCCTCTATGCAGACCACGCAGTTCAAAAGATTACTGCTCAGATGTTCTTTGATCTCAGGCTAATTACACTCCTATAATGTTCTGTATCATTTCTTACAATGGCGGAGGATGACTGGGCTTTCACTGGGTCATCGCTCTGTTTTCAGGCGTACAGGGAGAAGATGAAAATCAGCGATGCATCGACAACGCTTCAATTACCTTGTTTTGTCTCATTTTGATGAGTATCTTGTGGTCCTTTTATCATTGCACACATGACTGCTGCAGAAAATACACCCTCATTTTTTTGCTCTGTTCAATGAGAAATGCAAATATCAATGGTAATGCTCCATTGTCCAGAATGTTAGTAACAATTTCTCGTGAACTCGTGAATATGTTTTTACATCCAGAGGAATAATTATCTGCCACAGGACACAGTGGCCCTATGAACCTCATTAAGCAATATAGCCTTGTTGATTTTTCCTTTTAAATTGTTGTTAGACTCTCTTAAACACACAGTATTAACTAAGTTAGCATGTGGCCGGGCCTCATTAACTGTGATGTACTTGAAGTGCAACGTGTGCAAATGTCACATCTACTTTAATTCTCCTTTGAAATTTATTATTAACATAGCAGATAAAAAAATATAACTGCGCCTGTATTTGCCACTTTACTTATTCATGCGGTGTATAAAAAGTCATAAGTCATAAATATTCATAAAGGGTTTCTCCTGTACACTTGTTTGATTTTTGCTTTGCATTTATTTTCCTCTGTATCTGTTTACCCAGAGTTCACTGCAGGTTTATGTTTAGGAGCTGTGTCACACACATTTACTTCGGACTTTTCAGATGCGTACAGTGCTTTTTATGAACCCGAAACATGGGAAGTTGAAAGATAATATGATGATAATGAAGCTACTCTTCAAATGTCTTCAAATCTTCATTAATCTATTCGAATTAATCTCAATAATAAACATAGGTCTACAAAAGTAAATCCATTTAAATAACACCGTGGAATGTGGAAAGTAGAAATAATATAATAAAAATATCATTGGCTACTGGTCAATTATATAATATATATTATATAATTGGCTCTTACATTTATATATTCATATGGGTATTTTTCTTTCTACATTTACATGGCTATTTTAATAATAAAATAGACTACTGTTGGACTGAAGGCCTTGTGTCCCCCCATCACACAAGTGACAAAAACATGTGTCAAAAAGTACAAGTCATCATTGAACTCGAGCAAAGCCTTCATGAGAGGCATGTGTGGTGTGAATGTGGTGATCTTCCATCAAAGCTGTCAAAAGTTATTGAGAGCAGCGTTCCCCAACGGACACATGGACGAACAGCATTTCTATGTCCCCCGCCGGGATGACGGTGGACAATAATTGGATTGGACACACAGGTTTACTGTGTGTTCCCAAAATGAGAAAAAAACAAAATGAAGCATCATTTAGTTGTTCTGCTCCTCACCTGTGGAACAAACTACCTGAATACATGAGGTCTGAGAAAAACTGTCAGTTCATTTAAATCAGGCTGAAAACATTACTGATTCTTAATTGTCTTAAATGTCTCTTATTTTAATAATCTTTTAATGCATTTTAATTTTCTTATGTTTCATGTAAAGCACCTTGAATCGTCCTGTATACAAATTGTGATAAACAAATAAATTTTCCTTTTCCTTTTAGTCAGTCAAAGTGCTTTACATTAGTGACCCATTAGTCATTTACTCTCACATTCTCACTCTAGTGGTGGTAAACTATATATCTACAGTTGCCCTGAGGCAGACTGACGAAGCATCGCTGCTATTTTGTGCCTCCAGCCCCTCTGACCACCACCTAACATTCATACACCAGTGTGAGTGACACTGGAGGCAGGAGGGTCAAGTGTTTTTGCCCAAGGACACAAAGGACTAACTAGGAAAGAGCAGAATTTGAACCTCCAACCCTTCTGTTATTGGACGACCAACTCTACCATCTGAGCCATGGCTGCTCCATTTTGCTCTTTTATTTATATATTCACTTGAATATTTTTCTCTATTCATTCATTTGATCCTGTTTTGTTCAAATACAATTTGGTTTTGTATATTATTTGCATATTTCTGGTGTAATTAATTTTTTCCAGGATACAATTTTTAAAAAACAGACAAACAAAACAAGCAAAAAAAAACCATATTACAGTACTGTGGTATATCATAACATGTCATATTGTCATCCTCGTTTTGTGATTTGTATCATATCAGCAGATTGTTACCAGCATACACCCTGAATAAATAATATTAAACATTCCATAAAACATGATTATAAAATAGTCACAAATGGTTTGTGCACTTCCGTCTGCAATGCAGTGTGAATCTTTAAACAGATATTAAAATTACACACAATTCTACAGCTGACATTCATGACCCACAGTATAAAAAATCTGCATTTACTTCACACTACAGATAGGAATAATGAGTATTTATTGTAAAAGAGGATGTGAATCAGTGAATGGGGGAGCTGATTTCAGACACAACCATTCATTTGTGATGGTTCAGGATCTGAGGAATGAATGTGAATGAGATATTGTCAGTAAGACGCAGACAGAGGTGGCCTGAGGTGATGTGTTCACTTCCCAGATCACCACAGGGCTCCCAGCCAGACATGAAATGTGTCACAAAAGAGAATTTCTGTCTTTCTGGGTGTCAAATCTTATGTCAGTGGTAATAATACAGTGGTGCACTATACAAAGGAAGCCGTCACTTATCTATGTTGGTTTTCTGTATAATGGGTCGTCAGCCTGTGGTTTGGTGTGTTGTATTTTTCAATCAAAACTCATGGAAGTGATTAAATTATTCCTTGGGCATTTGTTTTCTCATGTGGGTCTATTTAAAGTGGGGTAGACACTTTGGACGAGGCATCAACCCATATGGAGTTTATGGGGCTGGTATTGGTTTTTTTCCCCTTACATTAGTCTTTTAGCCAATGAAGGTATTTCTATGGCAATATTTGGAGCCCATCCATCCATCTTCTATCTCCATCCATCCATGCATCCATCCATTTTATATCTCCATCCATCCATTCGTCCATCTTCTATCTCCATCCATCCATCCATCTTCTATCTCCATCCATCCATCCATCTTCTATCTCCATCCATCCATCCATCCATCTTCTATCTCCATCCATCCATGCATCCATCTTCTATCTCCATCCATCCATCATCTAAATCCATCCTTTTTGTCCATTTCCAAATTTCTTAGGTATTTCTGAGGCAATTTTGGAGCGGATACAGATTTTTTCTTCTTGTCAAATTACAACGAATGTCATAAACTCTTCTTTACTTACAATTGGAAAAATTGGGACAGTTAATCCTAACTTTCTCCGGACTCCTCTATCAACTTTCCGGCGCTCTAACTACTTCATTCTAAAGATTATGCTGATTGGTTGTAGTATCGTCCTATTGCATACAGAGGGATTTGAAAGACAAATTGTTTGCCCCGCCTCCCCTGACTATGAAGCACCACTCGACCCATACATAGAAGGAATAGAGATAGCACTGCTTGGCTAGGCTAGGCTAGGCTAATTAAATAATTCTGAGGTAAAATACTTCATGTAAACCGAACCACTGCCTTTTAATGTGACTGAAATATGACTAAAATATGACCCTGTATCTAAAATTGTTCTTACACACCAATAATACATATTACTAGTAAAGAAATCTTTTTTTCTAGTGTAAAAAGCAGGATCTCCAAAAACATGGAGGTGCTGTGAACTTTGTTTGTCAGTAAATCATAGCAGGGAAAAAAGAACACACCAGCCAATAGGGACGTCCCAATACAACTTTTTTCACTTACAATACCGATATTGCAGCTTTGAGTATTCGCTGACACCAATATCGATCTCATATTAGCACAAATCATATTATTTTATTACTTATTTTGTTGTGTGGAATGTTAGAAAAGGCTTGATCAAGTGCTGTCACTCAACAGAACAATAGTAACAGTAGATCTGAGAAAAACTGACCTGTTTATTATTAACCAAATGGTTCCATAGATTTTAACCTTCAAAATAATATCTACAGTTTTCTTCAACTGAATTAAATCAATGAAAAATAATTTAAAGACCCTGAAAAATATCCTAAATAAAAGCAATAAAAACTAACTCTACTTTTAAAGTGCAAACAATTCAACTTAGCTTCAGTTTTTTTTTTTGTTTCAGTCGGTGGTGGGAACAACAAAGGGGGCGGGGCCAAAAACGACAACACAATATTGTCCATTGCCCAGCTGTTCAAAGGTTCACACCTCCAGTTTCACTGACTCCGCCCACAAAAACATGCAGGGACGAGTAAAAAAATAAATAAAAAAAAAATCAGGGTACAGGCGTAGGTAAAGTTAAATGAAGCAGGACAGGAAGTGACAAAATAAAAGCAGATTCATGGATGAAACTGTAACTGTGGTTGATCCAAAGCCAGAAAGGAGTGTTACATCCTGTCACATATGTCATTGAGCAGCAGGTGTGGCCAAAAAGAAAACCCTTAAAAAATTATTGACTTTATTTGGTTCAGCTGTAGTAGTACTGGTTACCTGTAGTAGTACTGGTTAGTACAGCAGTAGTAGTACTGGTTAGTACAGCTGTAGTAGTACTGGTTAGTTCAGCTATAGTAGCACTGTTTATCTGTAGTAATACTGGTTAGTACAGCAGTAGTAGTACTGGTTAGTTCAGCTATAGTAGCACTGTTTATCTGTAGTAATACTGGTTAGTACAGCTGTAGTAGTACTGGTTACCTGTAGTAGTACTGGTTAGTACAGCTGTAGTAGTACTGGTTACCTGTAGTATTACTAGTTAGTTTAGCTGTAGTAGTACTGGTTACCTGTAGTAATACTGGTTAGTACGGCTGTACTAGTACTGGTTACATGTAGTATTACTAGTTAGTTTAGCTGTAGTACTACTAGTTAGTACAGCTGTAGTAGTACTGGTTAGTTCAGCTATAGTAGTACTGGTTACCTGTAGTAGTACTGGTTAGTACAGCTGTAGTAGTCCCGGTTACCACTAATAATACTGGTTGGTACACCTATAATAGTACTGGTTACCTGAAGTAGTACTAGTTAGTTCAGCTGTAGTAGTACTAGTTACCTGTAGTAGTACAGGTTAATACAGCTGAAGTAGTACTAGGTAGTACAACTAGAGTAGTAGTTACCTGTAGTAGTACTAGTTAGTACAGCTGTAGTAGTAGTTATCTGTAGTAGTACTAGTTACCTGTAGTAGTACAGGTTAATACAGCTGAAGTAGTACTAGGTAGTACAGCTAGAGTAGTAGTTACCCGTAGTAGTACTAGTTAGTACAGCTGTAGTAGTAGTTATGTGTAGGAGTACTAGTTAGTACAGCTGTAGTAGTAGTTATCTGTAGTAGTACTAGTTACCTGTAGTCTAGGTTAAAAAGCTTGACTCTTAAATATTATATTAGTTTTTACTGTGACCATCATAGTGTTGTAATTACACACACGTACACGTGTTTCTATAAAGGGTTAATGAAGAGGAATGTTGTAGTCGATACACATGCAGCGCATGCTCGTGCGTGTATGCTCGTGCACCGGGGTGTCCTGGTTCGTCTCTGTGGAGTGAGCAGAGCAGCAGAAGCATCTAATAGTGCAAACAGCAGCCAGTTGTGATGTGAGCCCTCCGGACAGTCACGCAGGATTGGCCACTGGTTCTGTGCTCACACTCTGCGTGGAACCTGAACGTGGAACCTGAACGTGGAACCTGAACGCAGAACGTCCTCGGCTTCTACACTGACAACAAGTCCAACTTTGTGCGGACATCCAGGACTCTGGACAGCGACTAAAAAAACACACAGTGACAAGGAAAAGCTCCAAAAGATGATGAAGATGATGATGAAGATCGTGACGGGATGGCACGCGCTCCTATAAAATTCCTGGACATCTTTTAATTAAAGAGCTTTGTCAGCTGCAAACGCGAGTCTTTTCCACTCACTGTGGCACCGGCGACTGCCGAGACTATTTTTAGAAAGCATGTTGCGGTAAAGGAATCAATCAAACAGTGGCTTAAATAAGAGTATTCATGACAATCTGCTCCTTTTACTACCGCAGTACTGTCACATTTACAGCTGCAGGTGCCGGGCCATGGGATGGATGTTGCATTCAAGTACCTATTTTGTAGCAGCTGAAAGCACATGATGGCTTTTCCGCTCATGCTGTCCAGGAAAGCACACCGGTGGACTGCAAACTTTTGCACCATGGAATCCACGACACTTTATGGCAACACTGGGACCTGGTTTAGTTTGAGAATGTCCACAGAACATTGCAATAGGAGGGTATGAATGTGAATTATTTAATGTAGTAAGAAGATAAAGAAGAAGAAGAAAAAGAAAAAGAAGAAGAGAAAAAAAAAAACAGGGAATCTACAAAAAAATCCGGAGGCGCATCTTGTTTCTTCATTTATTTTCTTATTTATTTATTTATTTGAAAGTGTGTGTTCGTTTTAACTGGCTCTTATGGGAATTAAGCACTCGTCCCGCTGCATGCTCCTGAGGAGAAAAATGGCGGAGTCTGAGAGCAGTGAGGTAAGTGTGACAGACACCTTTGAATTGTGAAAACGCTTGGGTTTTTGGGGGGAATATTTCTGAGTATTTCTGCAGCATGCATCCTCCCCTTTTTCCTTTTTTTTTTCTGGTTTCTGGAAGTTGCATCTCGAAAACCGATGCGGGATGCTGAGTATAGTGAGATGTTTTACCCCCAGAGACACTAGACAGATGCAGAGCAGACACCACACAAGCCAATGCTCCCAACATCCACTGCACTTGATGAAAATAATAATAATAATAATAATAATAATAATAATAATAATAATAAATAGTGATTAGAACTGTATATTTAACCATGTAGTAATGATCTGGAAGGATGATGACTTTTTATTTGACATGGGACAATAATTTCTTCTTCTGCTTCATTTACTAATCTAATGCATGACCAAAAATAAGTAGTTTTCTCTCATTTTTTGGGGCTTTCATTAGTCGCAGAGGTTATATTTGAGCAGGTATTTATATATATGGGTTGTATGGGTTGTTTGCATGGGACGATTGTGGAGCTGCTCTGGGATCAGATTAGGTTCCATGCGCTGTCCAAGGTACTGCAGCAGCACTGGGATAGCCTGGAAAGACTGCCAGGGACTGACATAAGGAGGGGTGGGGGGGGCGTGATCACCCCCAGGATTGAGTGGGAACACACTGTATGTATGTGTTTATTTATTTATCCAGGAAAAAAAGATCCCATTGAGATTAATTCACTGTTCTTCACGTGAATTTGTATGTGTTCACCGTCTTTGCTCTGGTGCACCCACAGTCACAGTGTCCTGTGAGTCGAGTTCTGGTCCGGTTTTGGTCAAAGCAAAAGTAGTTCCGGCAGGTTTTCTGGGGTCACAAAAATAAAACGTGTTGATTCTCAAAACAGTACGTGTTTGAATGAGTGATTTATTTGTGTATGGAATACCATCACGGAACTACTTTCTGTCAATAGCGATCAATGTGCGTTGTCACTGCTAACAGCTGTGCACCTTAGCAAACTACTTACATCAGTGGTTCGGCAGTGTTTGCGGCTGATACATGCACAGCTGTTAGAAGTGACAACGTGCATTGATCGCTATTAAGAGAAAGTAGATCCAAGCAATTACGAAGTGTGAGTTTTTGTTCCGTGATGGTTTTGTTATGCAAATAAATCGCTCATTTAAACATATATTGTTTTGAGAAGAACCTTTTTTTTTTGGTGACTTGTTGGGACTACTTTTGCTTTGACCAAAACTGGACCAAAAATCGACTCACAGGACACTGTCGAGGGTAAGTCACTGTGGGTGCACCAGAGTAAAGACGGTGAAAACATACAAAATCATGGGAAAAATAGTGAACTATCCCTTTAATCTCAGTTTTTCCTGGATAATGAAATAAATACAGTGTGTTCCCAAAGGATCCTGGAGGTGACTATGGGTGCACCAGAGAAAAAACGCTGATACCATAAATATTCATGTGAAAAATAGTGACTTATCCCTTTAAGAACATCTTTTTCAAGTGAGTCCTGGCCAAGATGAAACATAAAATACAACACACAGTTGAAAAATACAATAATTTACAAGTGCACGACCATTTTGTATGTTGCTTTGGACCAGAAGTGGGAGGAGAGGGAGAGCGAGAGAGAGAGAGAGAGGGGGGGGGGGGGGGGGGGTAGTTTGCCTCTGTACTTAAATACTTATATGTTCAATGTTACTCAACCCTTTGATCCAGGAATTATCAGAACCTTAGTTGAGACTTTTTTGCTAAGTGTGTTTATTCCTCTTTAGGCATGGAAAAAAAAAAAAAATCAAGGTGATTGAAATCGCTTTAATGAACATATTCTTTTATGGAGCTACAAAAATGTCCATTCAGCTGCACAACATGTGTTTAAGCTTTGAAGCAAAGAAATGTGTATTTAAAATATACTATCAGAACACTATGTAATAAAACATTTTTAATGGAACTTTTGTTTGAGAAGAGATTGTTAATTACAGTCTAATAATAATGAGCATTTTATTTAGATATAAATATGTTCATGCAGATCAGGTATTAAGAACAGACCAGTTACAGTAATGATATAAACTGACTGATATGGAACTAAAACAACAAAACTCATGAATATACAAGAGAACAACTGTAGAAGAAGGGTTAACTGGAGTGACCAGTATGCATCAATGGGTTACATTTGCACATAAAATAATAAATAAACACGGAAAAAAAAAAAAAAAAAAATACAATACTTTGCAGGACAAGTCCAACTATGACAAACAAGTGCAAGTCATCGAGTTAAGTCTGGGTTTCATTCACTCAGTTTATTGTCTTTAAAACAATGGCAGCGATGCTTCTGTCATAATCTGCCTCAGGGCAAATGTGGATAAATAGTTTACCACCACTAGAGTGAGAATGTGAGAGTAAATGAATAATGGGTCACTAATGTAAAGCGTTTTGAGTGATTAAAAGGTAAAAGCAAATTTATTTGTATAGCACATTTCATGTACAGGACAATTCAAGGTGCTTTACATAAAACATAATAGAAAATTAAAATAATTAAAATCCACTAAAAGACAAAATAAAAATATTCAAAAGACAATTAATAATTTCAGTAAAACCTCCAGTAATGTTTTCAGTCTGATTTAAATGAACTGACAGTTTTCCTCAGACCTCAGGTAGTTTGTTCCACAGGTGAGGAGCAGAACAACTGAATGATGCTTCACTTTGTTTGGTTCTGATTTTGGGAACACACAGTAAACCTGCCCTTGATGACCTATGACCTCAGGGTTCTGGATGGTTAATATGGAACGATGTATTTGGGTCCAAGGTCATTTAGTTCTTTATAGACCAGGAGTAAGATTTAGAATTATAACCTTTGACCCACAGGAGGACAATGTAAGGATTTGAGGACTGGTGTGATGTGGTCCAGTTTCCTGGTACTGGTCAGGACAGCATTTTGGATCAGATGTTACTGCCTGATTGATTTTTTGTTTAGACCAGTGACACCATTACAATAATCTACTTTACTGAAAATGAGTTTTTCTGTGTTTGGTTTGGACAGAAAACCCTTGATTCTAGTGATGTTCTTAAGGTGGTAATAGACAGACTGGGTAATAGCTTTTAAATGCTTGTTAAATTTCAAGTCTGAGTCAATAATTACACCCAGATATCTGGCTTGGTTTGTAGTTCAGTGACATGGACTCAAGGTGAGCACTGACCTTTGACCTTTCTTTTTTTGGGACCAAAGACAATCAATGTTTTGTTCGTATTAACTTGGAGAAAGTTCTGGCACATTCACTCAGTGATTTGATGAAAACATTTACTCAGTGTAAGTAAGTGACTGTAGTCATGCGATGGCAATGAAATATAAAGTTGTGTGTCATCTGCGTATGTGTGGTAAGAAATGTTGAAATGCTCTATGATCTGATCCAGGGGCAGCATATAGATGTTGAACAGAAGCGAGTCTGAGATTTTTTTTTTTTTTTTTCCATGTTTGAGGATCTGTCGACCAGACTAGTGTTCTTCTGTACAGTCATCTCCAGTATGATGCACATAAAAGGAAGGAAATGTACATAACCTGAAATTTAGAGAATACATATTCTCTATAAAGTCACTTCTGTATTCACAATATGACCTTCTGCTATGATGTCATTTATCTGGAAGTGTTGCTTAAGAGATTAAAACAGCCTGTGAAGTTTGGAGAAAGCCTGGTGTTGCTTCATTATACATTATTCATCACAAAAAAAAGTTCCCTCAAAGCAAGTTTATTCGTGGTATGGGAGAAGCCCTGCTCTAGCTCTCAACATTTTATCAGCATCTGAAGGCAGGAGGCACCTGATACATGATAATAGGAAAGTGGATGGATAGATCTCCACTGCCTTCCGCTGCTCTTTGCTCTTTTGGAGCAGTTGTGTTATCGTTGGTGCCTAAGTGCTATCATGGCATTAGACCAAATGGTCTTTGCCTTGTGGTCAGGATTGCTTTTCCGTGAAATAATAACTTTATTTGACCTTATATGAGAGCAGAGGTTCAACAGAGTGGAGCATTAAGACTATACTGGAGCAACTCTGTGTGTGTGTGTGTGTGTGGGGGGGGTTAAGTAAAGCTGCACAATATGTTGTTTGAGCATCAACTTTGCAATATGATTTTTTTTATTTATTTGCATATAGTTAATTTTTTTATTTATTGTTTGAATGTATTTATTTAATGTAATTTTATTTATTTAATTTAATAAATTTTTTAAAATAATTTTTATTATTTGTTTATTTGTATTACTTTTTAAAGTAATTTTGTATTCATTCATTTATTTGTATTTATTTTTTAATCATTGTTTTTAATTATTTCGACAAAGGATGATACTGAAACATATGTATCCAGTATCCGTTTGCATCGGCACCACATAGTCGTTATATACTCCTGAGTAAGTTTTCATATCGCAATATATATCACAGGGTTAAAAAAATAAATAAATAAAAAAAAGATAAAAATTGCACTGTCAGTTTTTTCTAATAACGTGCAGCACTAGTTTTAAACCTAACACCTGGAACTGTTTTAGTCAGGACTTATTTCTCCATAGGATTCAAGGATTGAAGAATGTTTTATTATTATTCAGGCACAGAAAAAATAACTTAATTTAAAACTGTCAGCTGTGGTCGCCAGAATAATGCTGTAGAAAATACATAAAACTCTAAACATATTTACAAGAGTAACATGACTTCAGATTTCACATTTTAAACATATATTTAACATTTTACACATGCAGATTTAACATTTTCCATATTTTTGACATTGTTTCATCCTAAAATGTCTGATGTTCCATGAGCTTTTCTGAAAAATTGCAATGAAAGCTGCTGTGCATTTTAGCCTTTCGTTGTGGGAGGAAGTGAAAGTTGTAATAAATTGTTGCGTTTTTTCATTTTTTTAACAATCAAAATTAAGTAATATTTCAAATATTAAGTTACTGGAAAATTAATTAAAAGTTATTGTGATATTGTCCTTAAAACGACCTTACCAAGATGGCAAATAAAAGACTGAGTATTAGAAAAATGCAAAAAAAAATTTTTCCAAATGTACTTGTTGGTTCAAAGGTTGAAGTTCATATGACCTCACAACACTACATTAAGTTGTGAAACATAATATAAATGTCTCAGCCAGTCAAAAAAAAAAATAGGATTACTAGTACTGTGTACTGTGTATTAGAGGCAGTTTGTCTGACAAAAATAGAACAAAGGCTGGATTTAAATTGAAATCCCTTCCAAAATCCTGGAGGGTCTGAATAATATATCTCATAGTTATAAAGAAAGAAATAGTCTGACATTTCTGATGCCCCTTTTACCTCCACTTTATCTGTTGGGTCAAATCAGGGGCATTTAAAATGTGGGCGTGTTTTAGGTTGTGACATGAGCAAAATTTTCTGAATCTATCATCGGGAAAATTAACCAATAATTGTCCATTAATGGTTAAATTCTTATATTAAATAAGTAATATATGGCTGAAATAACAAAAATTAGTTTTTCCTCAATTAAACATTTATTCCAAGAACAAAACTTTTGACTGAAATAGAACAAATAAGAATAATGAATACCTGCCCCTCCCTACTTCTACTCAAAACATCCAACAGTGTTCCTCCTACTGACAGGAAATGATCTTAGGGTATATGACACAAAGCAAAACATAGTTTAACTTAGTTTAACAACAGTTACATAATCATTACTTACTGGTTGGTGACTGTTTGCTAACAAGGCAAAGAAGAGCCGTTTATATTTCACCCTGGAACTGAGGTGCGCTTCATTTGCTGATGCTGATGTACCGCCAGGGCGGGTAAACAGTTGAAACCGTAGATATTGTAACAACCCCACAATGTTATTGCTGCTTGTTTGGTGTGATTGTGACTGACAGTAACCAAGACCAAGTCTCCGTCTGTTTCCTGTATCCAGTTGAACTAGAATATATAACTTCAGGAAAATGTGGGGGGTGTGAAATCATTTGGATGTAAAATTGGGTGCGTCGCAACATCCCCATCCCCCACGGGTGCGACGTCCGTGGGTCAAATTGACCCGAACAGTACCTATGTGATATAAACACAAATATGTGAGATGAAGAGATGATTTCACTCATTCAGGTAGAAGTTTCATACTGGAAAGAAAAAATACTTTTGACAATTTTTCCTAGATATTCAAACTTTAAAATGGGTCAATTTGACCACAGGAGGGTTCAGAATGTTTTGACGAGTTCAGAGGTTAGATGAGTTGATGCTTTTCGTGAGGCTGAGGAGAAGAGTATTGGAGTCCTTATTGATGTGACTCTTCAGTTGAGGAGTGAGGGTTAAGTGCAACAGTCAAACTGCTATGAAGTGATTACATGTTCTCTCACATTGACCCTGAAATCTAAGTAGTAAGTGAATGTCCTTCTCAAATAACCAGCCTCACCTCGGCCTTGATTTGAGGGTCCAGTCTGAAATAGATCCTCAAATGTGTTTATCCCTCTCGAGGGTCAGCGGCAAGGACACGCACCACCCTCTTTTTTCCAGTGTCAGGGTGTTTCTGTTACAGCTGCTCGACAAACACTGAACACACTGAACCCTAAAATCTACTTTAACCCTTCAACACCCAAAGGCAGAGACTGATCTAAAGTGTTGCATTCCTGTTGATCCACTAAACCTATACATACATGGCAAAAATTGGTGTCAAATACAGTCATTGCTTTTCAATTGAGCCTGAAATTGCACAAATTTAACTTGGGCTTAAAAATGTACTCGATGTAAAGATGAAAATTTCAACAGAACTCACATTTTTCTCAAGTAAGACACCTGTGTGGGCAGCGCTTAAACTTCAATACATGTTAAAAGAGTATTATGTGAACTTGTATTCATTTATATAGTAAGTCGTAGTTTCTGAATATTTCAATTGTATTTTATGGTCAGTGTCCTGAACCCTTTAACCCCTGATGTGTCATAGGTGACACATTCTGAATGGACGCTTTATTTTAAATAGTCTGAAAAATTCAACTGTTTGACCAGTATTTAAAATTTGTCTGAATTTTGCACGGTCGAAAAGGAGTAGGAAGTAGTACACATTTCTTCAAGCTTCACCCATCAAGTGCTTCTACACATTTATCACTACCGCAATATAAAAAACAAAACAATACATTATCCACATTTTTAGCATTTCCACATTTCCTTAACTTTTGTTTAAGTTTCCCCATTTCCATTTAAAATCTATATTTAAATCATATCTACGTATCATTCCAAGTGGAGGTAAATGTGGTTTTATTATATTGTTTCATTTACCTATTAATTACTTAAGTTATTTTTTTATTCATCAGATTTATTTGAAACGTTAATTAAGTTGATGCTATATAAGCAGGTTTAAGCTTTTGGCCTCTTGCACTGTTATATTTAATTTATATTTATACTTGCTTATGTATTTATCTTTTTAAAGTGTGAAAAAGAAAAAAAATCCAGTAATCAAATTATGCACAACAGCATGATCATCGCAGTACAGTCACACAAACATCTATATGATTAGTCAATTGAACATAAAAAAACAGATGATTTTTACAAAACAAATGCCAACTAAAGAGGATAACGCTGAAATAAATCCCTTAAGAAAGGGTACATTTAGAGAACAGTTAATTAGTGAATTGCCACAATGGGTCTTTATGGGTTAATCCATCCCATAATGACAGCCTGAAATTATTCTTGTTATCCGATTTTCAACTTTTCGGACACTTTTCATTGGATTCTGTATTAAACGTGACATTGTTAATCACATATTCTGTGGCCCTATCTTGTAATTATTGACTGTTTCATCTTGGATGGGAGCCAGATGTTTACCAAACCCTCACCCCTCCCTCTTCTTTCTTTCCCACTGCAGTTATTTTGTAATCAAGAGATGCCAAAAACTAATCTGCAGGGTGTGAATGTTTATAGGTCACCAAGGTCACAAGAATTAATGTGTCATTTTGAGGAGGACAAAAACCATTTCCCGTATTTAATCAATTAAAAGTGTCTTCAGGCAGTTGAATTAAGCCTCATTTATTATCCAAATCATTATGAGAAATCTATAACAGAACCAAATAATAAGTTATTTATGGGTGCTAAATACTGACGAGCTCTTCAGTTCAAGTCTTAATGGATTCTGTGAAGGTCAGCAGTTGCTCTGCTTTAGTTTATAAGAAATAAATGAACCATAGTGCGTTCTTACTTTTCTATTATTTTATAGGTAGTTACCGACTGAGTAGAGTAGCACAAAAACAAAGAGCACAAATAAATGCTATATAACAATTTAAAGAGCCATCCTTACTGCACAATATATTACAGATATACTGTATGTATACGTATGTGTGCACAATAGACACATCCCAGGGCCTGCAATTAAATTTTTAACTTATTTCTATATATTTTTTATTTATTTATTTTGAACAAAATATATATGAATGAACCATTTGTAATTTTTAAAAATTTATTTGTTTTGGATTTTTTTTAACCTATTTTCTGCCTTTAAAACCTTTAAATTTTCTCAAAAAAACCAGTGTGCCTTATTATCCAGAGCACCTCAAATATGAATTAATTCTGATTCTCCTTAGTGACTTGGAAGCTCACAGCATGGACTAAAACATACTGTAATTCACCATATTATTACAGTGTGTGTATAAGGACTGAACTGAAACACTCAGTGTATTGTGTCATATTTAACCTGTTATAACTGGGGAAAAAAGATCCATAAACTATAACCCTTGACTCCCCTTCGGGGGGGGGGGGGGGGGGGGGGGGCAAAGGTCAGAGGAAGCACTCATGTGTAAATGTGTCACTCCATTGTTAGTCAAAATTGTCAAAATTAAACACTGATAAAATGTCAGATGTCATTTGCAGGTGTGAAAGTGGACCACACTGGAGTCTATATACTACATAATGTTATTGCCTGGTGCAGATCAAATGATGACAGTCCTGGTGTGAAAGCGCCATAAGGGTTAAAGACAGTCATAGAAGGAAAATGGAGGCTCAAATATGAAACATTTGCACAGTTGACCGATCCTACTGAAGTACACAGAAGCTCAGTGTCAAAGGGTTTTGGTTCAGAAAGTTGACAGGATGACTTCATCTTTTTGAGAGGTTATTCACTTTATTGACTCGCTTATATGTCAGCCGCTTTAGACAAAATCAAAGCAGTGAAGAAGTGAGACAGATATGTGAAACTACCAACGATCGATGGCCCCGTCAGGACAACGATGGATCAACAAAGGACGGCAGTTGATCCAGTCAAAGCTGGATCAGTGTGGCAGCGTAGTCAATCACACAGTAGTTTTTCTGTTAGCCTTCATAAAATACAAGAAGGTATCAACAACTCAAAGACATAAACAGCCAAGAGCGAAAGAAAGACTCCACTGATTTAAAATTCTCATTCTCAAACACATTTTTGAACTATTGATCTTATCAATACATTTAAATAATTCAGTAAAATCCAGTTTCTTAGCTTTTCATGGACATCAGATATGGTCCATTTGGACATTCATATGTTCTACAGTGAAGGTGGAAACACATGACCCACCAATAAAACCCATAGAGTTTTGGTGTAGTTGTATTTGTTTTTGGGTGCTTCTATGAAACTGGGTTTATTTTGGTACCTGCTATTTTTCCAGCCGTTTTAGACTCAATAATAAGAGACATATTTCCCCCAGGATGTACCTAATGATGACCTCAGATAAATGCAAAGGGGTCAAAAAATCACATTATTGGCTGTAACTCAAGAGCAGGTTGTCATAGAAACTTGAGATTGGCAGAAAATAGGGGTGAGATAAGGAATTCTCTGAATATTTGTTGTACTTCATACATTAAATGTGCTTAATCTTACATACTTTAATAAGATGCATTAGAAAATAAATGACAAAAGTGCTGGTTAGCTCATGTTTTTAATATGTATAATGGCATTAAATACTTGCGTTTACATTAAAATACAATTTATTATATGAAAGGAAAGGAGGAAACAAAGACCAAAAACACTGTTCTACATTAAAAAAAAACAGTTAAATGGTCTACATAATATAAAAGTCATTCACTCGCTCACCTAAACATTTATTTTTTTATTTTTTTAACATATAATATAATTTAGAGATGGGTACAGGTTTGTTTGTTGTTTGGTAGCGAACATTTTTAAATCAGGAATGGCACACGTTTGATCTACATGATCCATAATGTTAAGCTTGAACTGCACTGAAAAACCTTTTATAGGATAATATTGCATTGAATTCTAATAACTCACAGTAGAGCTTAAAAGTTAAGAACAATTTACTTCGAGGTGTTAATGTCAAATCTCACTGCTGTTTGTTCACCAGTAACACTTGCTTTAGCAATGAATCATCAAGTCAATAGGTGGCAAAACATAATAAAGCTTTCACACAGAGAGGTTCAACTCACAACAGCATCATTTCAAAGCAGACCCCACATTAACAGGAGGCGTTTTCATCAGGACTTTTACAATATTACTAAAATGACTGTTAGGTTTTCTTCCACATTCAGTATATTATTATATTTCGTGCTGTGATGCTGGTTTAAAAAGCATCATATTTGTTCTGTTTTGCAGATTAATCATTTATTTTTAGATGCTTAAAAGTTGGAGTACGAATAAACACCAGAATGGTTCACAGGCTCACAAATAAGATGGGTGTGTCCTCCTCAGTCTTTTTGGAAAGTCACTCATACACTAACATACACACACACATTTTAATTTCCATGTCTCATGAGGACCAAGTTTGTAATCATCACTTGTAAAGTAGCCATTGTGTAGTGAGTGTAAACACACACCTATAAGTCTATCTCTTTTATATATATATATATATATATATATATATATATATATATATATATATATATATATATATATATATATATATCATGCTATATGCTGCATTACCTCTTCTTTGATTATTGTAGGATCACATCATTTGCATAAATCTGCATACTTATTTTACTAGTGGTTATATACATTTATACTTAACACTTTTGGGGACTTTAATTTTGGTCCCCATGGTATGACTGTGGAAATACATCAATGTCCACATAAAGATAGGAACACACACACACAAGCAAGACCTTCCCAGCAGATCAGGGAGGTGCTAATCAGGGTATTATGAGTGTAGCATGTGCGTAGTGTGTGCGTGTAATCATCTCTGCCTTCTGCTGATAGACGTACTGGCTTCATACATGTGATCATCCTCCAGACTGAACAGAGAAAAACTGGCAGATGAGTTGAGCCATCAGAGCAGAACAAAGACGACTGATCATTCCAAATGCATTAACAGAAAAACTCCTGATGTTACTGTAGATGTGAATTAAGCAGCATCTCTATAATACAGGTTTTAAAGTACAACTATTTCCTCTATAAACTGATGACAGAATACAATATATTGGGCTGATATTTAGGGTTTTTCTTCTATCTGTATCAACCTATTGTGTAAATATGCTCTTTTGCAAACATGTATTTACATATGTTTTTCATGACTGGAAAATTGGTCAATCATTCTCCAGGTTTTCCAGGACGTATGGGAACCCCGAGTACAGTAGAATGTGGTCGTCATTTAATTGGCCATTGCTACCCATTTCTGCCCCATGAAAGGCTTTTTGATCTGTTGGCCGGCCATTGGATCAGTTGGTAGAGTGGGTCGTCCATTAACTGAAAGGTGGTGGTTCAATTCCCGCTCTGTCCAAGATAGTCTGTTGTGTCCTTGGGCAAGACACTTCCCCTCCTCATCTCCAGTGGCACTCACACCAGTGTATGAATGATTGGTGGTGGTCAGAGACCGTAGGCATGAATTGGCTGCCACGTTTCTGTCAGTCTGCCCCAGGGCAACTGTGGATATAAATGTAGTTTATCACCACCACAGGGAGCATGTGAGAGTGAATGAATAATGGCTAATAATAATGTAAAGCACTTTGGGTGCCTTTCTCCGGGTACTCCAGTTTCCTCCCACCATCCAAACACATGCTCTGATAGGTTCATTGGTTAATCTAAATCACCCATAGGTGTGAATGTGAGAGTGATTGTTTGTAGATATATGTTCAGCCCTGAGATGAACTGATGACTCATACATGGTGTACCCCACCTTTGTCTATCGTAGCTAGACTAAACCCCCACTGACCCCTGTGACACTGGCGATGATAAAGCGGGTTCAGATAAAAAGACTTTGGGTGCCTTGAAAAGCGCTATAGAAATCTAATCCATTATTATTATTCATAAAATGAAAGTGAAACTTGACGTACTTTCAACAGTCAACTCCAGGCTTCTATACCTCTATTATACAAAACGTTCACTTCTTCTCGCCTGTATCCACTGGGACCCCTCCGCACTTCTATACAAATGCTGCGCCCCATAAATTAGCCACATTTATACCCCAGAGTGAACTAAATGTGTATTTCTTTTTATCTCTGTCTGTCCAGCAGCCCCAGCCCCAGCCCCAGCCCCAGCCAATCCGTATAATTCCATCCCAGTCGGCACAGCCCACTGCTTTGCCCAAGCCTGTGCCTTCCATCCAGCATGCTCCGCGGCCTCCGCTCCCTCCGCACACGCCTCACGCCGCCAGCCTCCCCAGCTGTCCCGGACGGGGTAAGATGTCCAAGTTCCTCAACCCGGAGGAGATGACCTCACGAGACTACTACTTCGATTCTTACGCCCATTTTGGTATTCATGAGGTATGTTTGTTTTCACTCTAATGGGCTTTAGGAATCATTCCTATCCGAGACGGGGTAGCTACTCTTTCACAATTTAGTTAGATATTTTCTAAGACGTCAACACCTCCTCCACCTGTTTATTTTCAGATTCTCTTATTGGGTGAGCATAAAAAAAAATTGGGATTCAGCTCAAGTCTTCCATGGTTATAGGTGAGAGTCAGCGGGGCTCATCAAAGGGCTGTTGATCTGAACCCACACGGAGAAAAAAAATCCAGCCCCAAAGACTGACTTCAGAGCAGACATTTTTATTTAAGTTGTACTTGGAATGCGTTTGATGAAAACCAGCAGGGGGCAGACACACATTTGATTTGCTGAATTAAACCTTACGGAGCCTCTTCAGTTTTTATCAGCACTAAGCCCTTATTAAACATAATTTCTTCTTTCTTTCTTTGCGTCGCACATTTTTTTCCCTACTCACCCTTGCTTATCATAAGAGTTAAGCTGCATCTTAAAAAGGGAATAAATTGACAAAGTATTAGAGGCTGTATATTCCGAGTGTGACCTGTAAAATGAATATTTGAATATATTTGGAATGTAGGTCAAGTAAGTCATTCCTGAGTAAGTATTCCTCACACTCACACATGCACAGTGAGAGGTAAACAGAGGAAAGAAGCAGACAGACTTGGCCTGGAGGCTCATGGGGCTTATTCAGAGACACCGACTATGGATGTGAATGTCAAACCATATGACTAAGATATAATAGAGATGATGGTGTGATGGCTGTGTTATTTGCAACTGCTCTTCTGCAGATATCGTAGCAAATCCACAGCCCATGGCCAGACCCGTGTTTGGGATTCAGCAAAAATATTAGTATTCTCAACAGGGGTTAGCTGTGTCAACATCTTGTGGATATTATTTGTCATTTGCAAAACCAGGAGATGCTGAAGGACGAAGTGCGCACGCTCACCTACAGGAACTCCATGTACCACAACAAGCATGTCTTCAAGGACAAAATAGTGCTGGATGTCGGCAGCGGGACTGGGATCCTGTCCATGTTTGCGGCAAAAGCAGGGGCCAAGCATGTGTATGGGGTAAGTTATACAGTATTTCCTATAAGTGGAAGCAGTAAAGTAACCAGGAAACAGGTTTCAAGTATCAAATGTGGATTTTTACTCATACAAAATATGTTGGAAAATGTATGAAAAAATATAATCATCAAATTAAGTTGTATTACCAGAGGTGCTAAAAGTACTCCCATTCTGTACTTAAGTAGAAGTACAGTTACTTATGTGAAAATATACTCTGGTAAAAGTAGAAGTACTGATTCAACGCCTTTACTGAAGTACAAATCAAAGAGTGCAACTTTTCAAATGTAACGGAAGTAAAACTGCATTTATTTTGTCGGTATGTTTGCCCTAAAACACACACTTGCAAAAAACTCTGTATACTGTAGCTAAAGGAATACTACACCCACAGAATGATGTGCCTTTATTTTCTACTCACCCTAAATTACTTTTGTAAGAGACAGCCTAAATGTTACCAAATACTTATTTCAAACTAACAAATCTTACTAATGTGCCTAAATTTTTAAGACTTTTGAAAATTTGATTCAAGACATTTAATGCCGATTAAGGCCTTATTTTTACAACATTGAATTCAATGCCTTTTAAGACTTGTGTGCTGCTAACCAAATGTATAAAAATAACGGGATGACACTCATGTGTTGTTCGTGTCCATCACAGTGCAGCATTATCCTGCCGCTCCATCAGGGTCTAACCACTCTGTATTCCAGTCGGGTAAAGCTGTGTACATGCAACAAATGTGTGTAGGAAACATGTACAGGAGTGGTTTTCTGCACATGTATACATTTACTGTACCCGTTTTGGTCGGTCTCCTTGTAATCTTCAAGTACCATCTTGTATGACAGACAGCTGATAAAAGTGCACGTCCTCTTGAGCAGGTTGACAAGCTGAGCCGTTGTGATTTGAGAGCATCGGTGGAGAGAGCGGTGGGGGGGTGGGGGCTTCTGGGACTTAAGCTCCGGATATTTTTTGATCTTGTAAAAAAATAAAAGCATTACACCTGGAGCACAAAGTTCATACGTTGCAAGAATATTTTAAACTTCCATTTCCTGCTGACTCCATGACTACGTTTTGACGTCTACTGGCGTTTAAAGAAGACACGCACTGATGATGAATGGAGACGCTACTGCGCATGCACCACTTCGCAAATTTCGGACGACAATAGTCTTGTCGAGCCTTACACCCATGACATAATTCCGGTTGGGAAAATTATCGAGTGAGAGGAAAATTTTCAGGGAGAGCGAACGAGTAAGTTGGAGGAAAGCGAGCAGCAAATCTGCGCTCTGTCCTAATTTATACGCTCGATATTAAAAACTTTATTCAACACAAGGTTATTTTTGACCTCTCACTTTCATTTTTTGACACCACTAGTTTAAAATAACCACTAGGAACTTATTTTAGTGCAGAGGCTGCAGACAGCTTGTATTTGCTTCAGGGAAGGAATGATGCACTTGCTATGGCCAAGAGAATCACCAGTTGACATTATTTGTTTGTGTGACTCTGCCTCTATTTGTGTATTTTGTTTGATGAAAGCTCACAATTGTTCTGCCTCTGCCATCCTGTCTTTTCTCTACTTCAGTATGAAAATCTAATTTCATTTTGCTCTGTATTACACATTTCCTGTGTCCATCTGGCAGTGCTTTACACCTGAGACTTTAGCAGTTTCACAGTAAACAAAAAAAAGAATAAAATAAACGATAAAATGAAATGAACAAAAACAGCCAAAGTGATCAAATAAAAATGAACAAAAAATTAAGCAGCCAACACAAACAAGTTACATGAACAACGTGAGACAAACAGAAGCAAAATGTAAGAAAAAAATGTAGAAAAATAAAATAAGTAACAAAATGAACGCAAAAAATAATATTTACAAAATAACAAATAGTATAAAACAACTTGCAAAACAATTAAGTAAAAAGGAAATGTATACACACACACAACAAACACGAAAAAACACAAGTGCACAAACGTCCAACATGGGGCCAATTAACGTAGGCTGTTGACCCATCCAATCGAGGTGGGAAGGAACACATTTTTATATGCATTAGTCCTGCACCTCAGAGGGGAGCAGCTCAACTCCTCATATAGAGGGTGTTGTAGTGCTGACCTTTTTAAAATATATTTATATTTATTCTACTACTGTCATGCCCTCTCTACTGTGCTTTTTTTTTTTTACTACCTTTATACATTTTAATAGTTTTTAGTAATATATTCATATATATTATTTATATTTTTACTTCGGACTTGATTTTTTTTATCTTTTCTTTTATATTCGTGTGTTTTTGGAAGTTGTCTTTTAAATCTCGTACACAGTGTTGTGCATGTTGACAATAAAGATCAATTCTATTTTATTTTAAAACCACTTCTGCGTCTTGTGATAAAGTTAAACTGAATAGGACGGAAGGTAAAACACGTCGGACAAATATATACAATTTCCTCGCCTTGTTTATTCACTTAATTTCCGGCTTCAGACTCACAGGTTAATGGTGTCATGACAGCCGAGCAGAGTTTGAAACTTTGTACGTCTCCTGAGAAGAGGATCAGCAGGAGCCCACAGGGGTGAGCGGTGGTGACGCTCACACTTCTTGACACTAGTGAGCGATGCAAAGTCACCGTGCGAGGGGGTGTTGACTCTAAACTCGCCTGGGGGTTTCAGGGCTCTCACTGATGCATGGGTCTGATGGACACGTAGCTAATGGCTGTCTGTTCCAACACACATGCACAAAGAGATGAGGAATCATGGCCAATTAGAGCGCTGGCGTTGTCTGGCCATTTACCTCAAGCTAACCTCATAGAAAGGCACGCACGGACATATAACAGCATGGCCGCCAGTGCTTTAACACACCTGGTGCACCATTAGGGGATTGTGTGTTTGTTTATGTGGTTGATGCAGCCTGGTTTTAATTGGCAGATGCCTGGGTGTTGTGTGTGAGCAGATGACAGACATACAGACAGAAGGCTGTGGGCGCCACCAGCAGTATCCTGACCAGACTTTCACTAATAGGCAACAGAGAATAGGGATGCTCTGGGGAGGAGGGGATCACATTAGAGCCTTCATTCTGTATGCATGCTCAGTGGAAGCGGCCAAAACACTGTCCAGTTTTACTGCCATTCTAATGCAACAAACAGAAAAGAGACCCCCTTGTTTATTTGTTAGGGAGAGACTAGTTAAATCTGACAGCAGGCTGATTTATTGACCCTCAAATTGTACAAATATACATGGTGCATGAAAATCTACCTAATGGAAAAAGTGAACATTTCAAGAATTGTTTCGATGCAAAGATTTTGTGCTGGCAAGAGGTGGTTTTTGGAGCATTTCTTATGCAAAACTGCAAATGAAAGATGCTTTTCTGAAGCAACAGTCAGGTGAAGTTAAAAAAAAATGGATGTTGATTGATGTTGCACCAAGAGAAGTAGTGTTAAAGGGGACATATGTCTATTTCCCACCAGTGAACACAGTTCCCTGGTGTCTCACAGATCTGTATGTCACATGCTTTGGTCAAAAATACCACATTGATGCAGAGATACAGCAGCCTCTTCAACCTGGAGAAACAGCACTTTTCAAAAACACTCCATGTAGGTTCTTATTGTCCTTATTGAAGCACTAGCTTGACTGACGCTCAACAGACTCCCTCGTATCTTACTGTACACTCCAAAAATAAATACACTGATCCACTTTTTGAACTTATCCATTTACTTGAAAACTTGAAGAAATGTTACAAAAACTCAAAACATATCCACAATTACAAGGCTTTAAATTTCAAAAGAAAAAGGTGAGAGGGAGAGGTAAAAAAAAACTATTGTGCTCCAATCTCTCTAGTGCAAACCTCTACTATGAATTCTACGTACTATGATTGAATATATTTCTTTGCAGTAATGTGTGTTTTTTTTTTTTAACATACTTTTGGATAATGTGGGTCAGTGTTGTTCAGAAAGATGTCAGTCAGGGAAACATTTGGGACACATTTGAGTGCAACACTTCCATCTACACCCAGAGAAACTGTTGATTTGAGCCAAATATGAGGAATCACTGGGATTTACTCTGATCAATCTGGGCAGTCGATCATACTACATGAACTAATTATGATTAAAAACTTCAAATGGAGTTTTATTTTAGATGCCATTTAGGCTTTTTCTGCCTTAATTTGATACATCTCCCTGCTTAGGGCATTTAGACCAATTTTAAAAACTCATAGAATTAATTCTATTTTGTTATAATAGTAACAATCAATCTTTGTGAGGTTTAGTCCTCCTGGTTTATACAGGAATTGTAATCCCTAATTTTGCTTAAAAAAAACCCTCTCCAAATAAAAACTCCAGCTGTTCTTCAACCGTTTGGAGGACAGATAAAAGAATGGGCCCTTTGTAAAGGTAATACCCTGTAGTTTGGACTAAAATACTCACTTTTACTGTTTATTTAACAAGTAAAAAGTTGTAGAGTTGGAAACGCAAAAAAATTTACATTTTTTCCCCAGTCGGCCTTAATTTTTGGGTAAAAAGCAGGGTGAATTTGTCTACCTTTTTTTTTTCTTAAGGTATGGACTGAAACACACCATTTTGACCAAGTTTTTTTTTGCTCATTTTGCTTGAAACAACCTGCAGTCTGAGCTAAAACTGCAGAATCTTGTCTCTCTAAATATTGTTGCTCCATCCTGGTCCTTCAGAGCTGCGATCCTGCATGTTTTCGATGTATCCTCCTTCCAACACACCTGATTCAAATGATAAACCTCTCGTCAAGCTCTGCAGAAGACTGATAATGACCATCAGGTGTGTTAGAAGAGGGATACATCTAAAACATGCAGGATAGTCGCTCTCGAGGAAAAGGATTGAACACAGCTGCCATACAGATTCATGTGATAAATACTGAAATATCCCTTTCAGGGCTGGTCCAGTAAGAGGTTAGATGTTCTTGATCATTTTAAACCATCTGTTAGAAAACTATTCAGCAAAAATCTGAAGTTACCGGAAAAACAACTAAAATGTTTAAACAATACGATCACCCAGAGTTAATCCACTTTGTTACAAGAGATGAATTCAGCATGATACACACACCCGTCCCAGGTCAGATAAATCACTGTGTACACACCGACATGAAAATCCATACTCTACAGATCCCTGATGACCTAAGAGCTTTGTATTGACAAATGACTCCAGCTGAATTATGTCCTTATTTAGTTTGAGACATTACCTAACAGAAGTGGGAAGAGCTTCTCTGACGAACGAAGGAGCTTCATTTCGCTGTAACTCTGTTATTGTTGAAGCCTCGATATATCATGCGTGAGTGGAGATTGTCAGGTTAGTGGGCGGGCCGGGTGTAAAACTGCCAAAAGCACTGTGACCTGAGTGCAAACCGAGGGTGGTGAAGAAAATCGGACGCTGCTCAAAGAAGACAGAGCCGGACAACCAGAGGGGGACCATCATTTTTTCAGGGTGATTATGATTTTTCGACGCAGTGGTTAGCACTCGTGCCTCACAGCAAGAAGGACCCTGTGGAAGTGTCACTGGAGGCAACGAGGGTGAAGGGTCTTGTCCAAGGACACAATGGACTAACTAGGACGGAGCAACATTCGAACCGCCAACCCTTTGGTTGTTGGACAGCCTGCTCCACCAACTGAGCCCCATATATATGTATAATCATACTGCGCCACAGCAAAACCTGGTTGGTAAGAGATGTCAGCTGATCTGTGATACTTGGTATTTCCTGTCCTTTTGCTCAACATCATCTTCGTGGAACCCACAATACTTCCAAACGACAGATGTCAAATTTATTTTTGAAACAAGAACGAGACTCGCGTAACTTGGTCTACATCTGTTTAAGCCATTTCGTCATTTGAACCATCAGTCATTTCCTCCTGTTCAAACTGGATGGGTGGAGTCATGTGACTACACATGCTCCACAACGTCTTAAAGGGGAATGAACATATCGTACCAGCACACACTGTCAAAATAGACAAAAAAAAAAAAAATCCACTTATTTATTTTTTTTATTAAAATAACGAATTTACTGACATGGGCAAAATGACAGTGGTTATCTTAGTAAATGTCAGTAATAGTACATTTTCAGTTTATCACCCAAGCCTAGTGTCTACTGCTTACATCATTTGTTGATTGTACCAGTCATGTTTATTACAAAAGACATAAATCACAAAACGTTTTCTATTGCTTATTGATTAATGATTTTATCATGCACTAAAATTCTAGGATAAGAATCCCCCCCCCATACTTTTACATTTTCACCTAAAATTCAAGACTTTTCAAGGTCTGGAAAACAGTGTATCAAAATTCCATACTTTCTCAGACTTTCAAGACTTACACAAGCACCCTGTGTTTTGGCACATCAAAAAACCTAATGAAAGTCAACATTTTAAGTGTCACTGGTGTTACATGGCTGGTTGCGTTTGGGTGTTAAATAATCTTCACTTTAAATAATTAAAGTGCCCTGGCAGCGTTTCAGCACTCACACTGGAAATTCTATTTATATTATTTTTTCTTTCTATTTTGAGCTCACTTCCAAGGCTCTTCTTGAGACACTGAATCCAAATCACTGCACAATGTCAGATGGACGGACAGATTTCTTTAAGCCGCAAAGTCAAGCCCGAATGACCCAAGAGCCTTTTCTTTAAAGTCATCCTAAATGTGTGCTTATGTTCTCTAAGGGGCCTTTGAAATTGTGTTCATGTTAAATAATGCTTAAAATGCTTCTCCTTCTGAGAACAAAGCAAAAGTTACCTGATCACTAGGAATAGACATTTCCTTTCTGTGGCCTGTCCTTATTTAAGTCCAGGTTAAACCAACAGCATTGTGCCACTTTTTCACTAAACTGATGGTCTTTTTATCTTTTTATCCGTTATTGTTTTATCATCTTATAGGCTACATTTTCAAAAAATATATTTGAGCGAGTTGTGTTATCCTGTATTTTACTCATGTTTTAGATGTAAAGCACTTTGGTTATCTTTTATGTTGTTGTAAAGTGCTATATAAATAAACTTTGACTGATTTATTGCACAGTCAGGTTTACTACTGCATTACACTGGTCTGCAACTAAAATGCTTCCGGATTAAAACTAATGAAATGTGACCACATGTGTGTTACTGATAAAGAAAACTCAAGTCTTAAATGCTGGTTCGTGACACGTTTCCAAGATAAGACTTAGGTCAAAATGTGTAATTATTAGAACATAAGAATAGGCAGAACAATTGTGATCTTTCATCAAACAAAATACACAAATAGAGGCAGAGTCGCACAAACAAATAATGTCAACTGGCGATTCTCTTGGCAATTCCAAGTGCATCATTCCTTCCCTGAAGCAAATACAAGCCGTCTGCAGCCTCTGCACTAAAATAACTTCCTGGTGGTTATTTTAAACTAGTGGTGTGTGTCCAGCATCGAGTGTATTGTCAGACGTGTTCTGGCCACCAATGACACTGGTCTACAAGTAAAATGCTTCTGGAATCAAACTAATTAAATATTTACCACATGTTAATGATAAATAAAACTTAACCTCAAGTCTTAAATGCATGTTGGATCAAGTTTCTTAGGTCAAAATTTGACATTTGAAAAAATTAGGATTCTATTCTGTTTTACTAGACAAATGAGACAGTATGAAAAATAACTCATAATTTTGTTTTTACTTTTACTTCAGTAAAGGAGTTGAATCAGTACTTCTACTTTTACCAGAGTATTTTTCACACACGTAGCTGTACTTCTACTTAAAGCTGCACTAAAAATGCTAGGCAAATCGGGTAATGTATTTGCAAGGGGCAGAGGTCGTTATGTGGAACTACTTGTATTTATATACATTTTCCATTTCTTTCATCTACTCTGTATTTCATTGACTGTTAGTTTTTTCAAACCAACTCTGTAAAGCCCTATGAGACGACCTTATTGTGATGTAGAGCTCTACAAATAAAACTAAATTGAACTGAATTGTTGATTTTTTTGTTCGTTTCTCTCCTTCGGCAGATTGAATGTTCCAGTATATCAGAGTACTCAGAGAGGATCATCAAGTCCAACCACCTCGACAGCGGTAAGAAGTGAATCAGTTCGTCTCCCTTCACTGTGACACGACAGTTTCTCCTAAGAAAAGAGAGAAAAAAAAAACAAACGCATATTCGTACTGGGTGACTACATCTGTGTTACTACTCTGAATGCGTTTAACATTTCATACAGCTCATTTGTATTCTTTTGTACAACCTCGACAACTATGGAGCATATGTCTTCATCATACCACTGGTGCAACATTAAAAAAAAAAAAAAAAAAAACGAATTCACTGACAAGCCACCGACTCTGCATCTAGCAAATAACAGCTCCACAAACCACACTGTCAGCAAATGCCTCATCTATATAAACCTATGAATATCAAGTATGGCCGAGTAATTGAAAGAAGAGTTAACACGTAGTTCGTACCAAGTTTGAGACTACGAGTAGGTGGCAAGCAATCACAGTGTGAAGGAACCATTCTGACAGACACTCGAATCACCAGGGAAACTCTTTAATAACTTATTTTCACACGAACGCAACTGAAGGCAGCTAATCTTAGGCAGGGCAAAAGATCCACTCCCCCATTGTAGGCCCGAGGTGTTCCCATTTCCATAAGAATGCCATGGTAATTCACACTGAACAGGACAAACTGAGTTTTCTATCTGTCCTCTGACATGCAACAAAATGAACAAAATTGAAATTGCATGCACACATTAATCCTGTCCACTTAGCTTCCTTAGGTACACAATTCATGCTCCACTTTTTTCAACAAGTTCATGGTTGCACACATGAATACAATACAGCACGTTTTTTTTAAAAAGTTGTAGAATACAAGTACACAGCTATGTCAAAAAAAGCCCCAATCTGGATTTACAGAAGAAAATAGTTCAGACATTTCCATTGAATTATTATTATTATTATTATTTTATTACATCTGCGAAGGAGGTTATGTTTTACCTCACCTTTGTTAACTCAAAAACGTATCGTCGGATTTTGATTAAACTTTCAGAGACGATTGATAATGCGTCAAGGAAGAAACCATTAAAATTTGAGCTATGAAGGTCAAAGGTCAAGGTCACAGTGAAGGTCAACAGTTAAAATACACAAGTGGTGATATTTCAGAATCCAAACCAGATAGTATCAACACTTTTTTTTTTTTTGCATTCACTTCACAGATGAGATGAGACAACACCGATAGGCACAATGTCATATGACATCAAGCGAATGGTAGATTTGCAAAATCTATTACCTTTACCTTAAAGCAGGGTTATTGACATATTTTCATCATACAGTATGTGGTCAAATATTGAAATGGTCATATCTCAAAAACAGGACTAAGGGAATTTTTTTGAACCCTCTAAGGGATTGCCAATGACTGATAAAATAAATTGTTAGCGAACACAGAGCATTAGGTTACAAATAAGTTGCAAACATCCAGATCCAAACCTTGGCAGAGTGCTCTAGTTATTAGGGCTGTCAAATGATTAAAATTATCACTCAGATTAATCACAGGGTTGTTATGGATTAATTTTACCATTGAAGCTTCACTGGGGATTATCCTGCAGGGAATTTCCCAAAAACCATTCCATCCTTTACAAATTTAATGTCTGTTAAAATGAATTTTTGCTATTATTTTATAGTGGATTTAATGAAGCGCCAACAGTATCATTCTGAACCACTTTTGACAGTTCAAACTACAGTAGGATAAAAATGACCTAAACACCCTTTGTTTTCATTTTTTATTTGTTGTTGATTTTAATGCTTGGTAAAAACTAAAGGTAGATTTGTTTAATTGGCTCCACATTTGGATATATTTTAAGTATGTACTACAACTGCTGCCACTGACAAACAATTATATTGTACTTTGAGAAATGTTCATCAGAAGTCTTGCCCTTATGTGTGCAAATGTCATGATGTAACTTATTATAAAACGACAAATGAAGCAGGAATTAAAACTGGTTGTAAAAATCCACTCATATAAAGATCGTTTTGCTGCATCTGGAGGTTTTAAACTCAAGCTTTCAGAACCATTAAGGTTTAAATACACAAATAAATTAACCAAAGACTAATAACACTAAGTTTAGCTAAATACGATCCCACTAATAACTGTTTGATAGAGAGCATGAATTGGTTAATCTTGCAACATCCTGCTGAATTCATGGGGATTGGCTGAATTTGAAGGAGGGTCTGGTATTAAAAATTTTGTAATTTGGTTTATATTTTACAGACATATTCACTGGTTCAATGACGTGTCACATTTTTGTCAGCATTTCTCACAAATATTTCTCACAAACATTTCTTCCAACACACCTGATTCAAATGATAAACCTCTCGTCAAGCTCTGCAGAAGACTGATAATGACCATCAGGTGTGTTAGAAGAGGGATACATCTAAAACATGCAGGATAGTCGCTCTCGAGGAAAAGGATTGAACACAGCTGCCATACAGATTCATGTTATAAATACTGAAATATCCCTTTCAGGGCTGGTCCAGTAAGAGGTTAGATTTTCTTGATCATTTTAAACCATCTGTTAGAAAACTATTCAGCAGAAATCTGAAGTTACCGAAAAAACAACTAAAATGTTTAAACAATACGATCACCCAGAGTTAATCCACTTTGTTACAAGAGATGAATTCAGCATGATACACACACCCGTCCCAGGTCAGATAAATCACTGTGTACACACAGACATGAAAATCCATACTCTACAAATATTGGACTTCCTATGTGATACTATATCCTGTGTGTTTCAGTAATCACCATCTTTAAGGGGAAGGTGGAGGAGGTGGAACTTCCAGTCGAGAAGGTCGACATCATCATATCAGAGTGGATGGGCTACTGCCTGTTTTACGAATCCATGCTCAACACAGTCATCTTCGCACGGGACAAGTGGCTGGTATGTTGTGTGTCATGATATGTGACATTATATTGTATAGTTTTTCCATTGTGTAACTGTTTTTTTAAATAAATTAAACTTATCCAATTAAATGATTGTAGCGCCCCAGGTTCTGTACTTATGTAAAATTCAGTGATGTAATCATGGTTTTCACAGAATGCAACACAATTGTTTGTTTTGTATTGGAAAGTAGTATTTATAGTCATGTATTTAGACTTCAGTTGTCCATGCGGTCTGCAACTAGAAGCAACAAATACCACCTCCATAATTTAAACTTTTACTCGACCGCGGAAATATCACAAATGCTCTAGTGCCAAATTATTTTTTTTATGTTGTCTGGATTAATTGCCGAGTTCTTCTCTTTGCCTCATTTGTCAAATAGAAGCCTGGGGGATTAATGTTTCCTGATCGTGCCTCTCTGTATGTGGTGGCCATAGAAGACAGGCAGTATAAAGACTTCAAAATACACTGTAAGTGTGTGTGTGTGTATATGGGGTGGGGGGTTATATGAAGTGACCTTTGAATCATAAGTTATGTCCAAATGTATCTGCTTCAGGCATTAAATGTGCTAAATCTTACATACTTTAATAAGATGAATCAGAAAACAAATGACAAAAGTGCTGGTTATCTTATGTTTTTAATATATACGATTGTGTTATTACACATATGGTGGTTTATGTACATGTATACAATGGATTAGTAAATATTCCACTAGAAAGAACCTGTAAAGTGAATGGATCATAATGTACAGACAATGTTTTGAAGTAGATCTGAGACCAATATTCATTTGGACTAAAACCTATTATTTTGTTAATGTCGCCCAGCATTGGTTATAATGCATAGAAATATTGTCCATATGGAAAGTGCACTGAGAACGAAGGATTATAGTCTGTGAAATAATAATAGTGGCTGCTTTTGGGGTCTTTTCGGGGAGGCTGACTACCCCATAGTTTGAAAACCCCTGGTCTAAATGGCTCCTAAAACACCACTCTTCTACTGTATTGTTTCTTCCTGGTTACAACCGTTATTCTTTTTAACAAGTAGGGCTGTCTATTGCCGTCTACAGTGAGTATAAACGCACACATACATAACCTTGTTGGCTCAGCAAATGAGTTTGAACTTTTTCCTGTGTACAACACTGGAGACGATAATTGATATTAAAAGTCAACAAGCCTCTCACTTTATCATCCCACACGAAAGTTTCCAGGAGGACTGTGGGCGATGTTTTGTTGCTGGATGCAAAGCAAATAAGCGTGAGGCCAGTGCGCAACCTAGACGACGACGACGACAACAGGCACAGGAACAGCACAATAGCCCAAAGGCCTCCCACTCGTACATCTGGGAAATTACACAACTACAGTGTACCAGAGAAAGACATATCCCACTGTGTTGCAAAGTTGTTGCTTTTTTTTCTTCTTCTTTCTTCCTAGCCTTTGATATCCGTGTACTTCCATTTAGTTCTGTCGCTTTCCCTTTTTCCGTGAAATGTAGACTTTGTTGGACTGCGGCGAGTGGTGAAACGAGTGCAAACGCTGGCCACAAACTTCATTGTCTCCAGGCAGCTGGTCTGTGATGACCTTTAGACTGAGTTGGAAACAGTCCTCTGATGCACTTCACTATTCTAAGAGCATCTTCTGGTCATTAGCGCTACTCTGCACTGCACACAGCCGTACTTAAGTGGGAAGCAAGAAATGCAAATACAGTAGGTTCAGTCGTCCCCGAGGGTTTGTGACCTGTTCATTATTATCCCCGGCTCTTCGACACACTCAAGAAGTTCCCTCCTTTTGGGTCATGATGGAGATGTTTGCTCACACTCTGTTTTAAGGAGCCCGATGAATAATGCATGCGATTATTTATCCGGTAAGGATAGTCGAGGCAAGAGCACATTCAAGTGTTCAAGGAGAGTGGTATTTAGAATTCATCCCTGAAATACAATGTGACTTTCATCTGTCAAAAGGAAAAGCATTTTGAAACGACTAGAGGTGGAAAATACTGGGGGTTATAGATCAATGTATTCTGGAAATCTCTATGAATAAAGCCTCGGCCGGAGTAATTTTACAGCTCCGGCCCAAATTTTACACCTCCTACGGGTTTTGTCCAGTTCTGTATGCAACTTGTCTAACAGTGTTAGGATCTGTCAGAAGGAAAAGCTCACTGTCTCAGGACACAATTCAGGTGTTTCGCAACCATTAAAGGAAATCAAGGCAGATTATTTGTACACGTAAGTCTGAGGGTGTTGTAGTGAGTGCTGGTTAATCTGAAAAGGAAAATAAATAAGGATTAATGTACAGGTAATGGGTATGATGTAGCCTAATAAATATACATAGATTTACCAGATTTCTCACACTATAGGGCACACTGGATTATACAGTAAGGTGTGCTGTCAATGGATGGTTTATTTTCAATTTTGTTTTCATATATAAAACTCACTGGACTATAAGGTGCATTAAGTGAAACAAAACAGATAGGTCAGTCAGCCAAACATTCAACATATTCAATGAGAGCCAATAATGTGATTTTGACCTTTCTGCTGAGTGCGACCATGACCTTTGACCTTTTGCAATATTGATAATTTCATTATATGTATATATACACATCAGTGCATGTAATATTATACTATATCCAGTATTGATTAAGTCATAGCATGATGTTTGACACACACAAACCGTGTTACAGAAGTTAATTTTGCAACATGTCACATATGACCTCCACAGATCTCAAAATCTATTGGTCATAGGTGGCAACACCAATTATGGGAATTGTAGAAATCTTCATCCCATATCGTTTGGTACCAATCTGAAAGTTCTGTGACCCTCTGTTCTTGAGTTATACACAATAATGTGACCTTGACCTTTGACCTTTACTCAAATGGATCATTGCATCTGATGTGCATTAGCTATATGTATATGCCAATGTAATTTCATGGCGATATCTCAAGTATTCTTTGACCAATGTTGAGATTAAAATAAAATAAGTCTCGATGATTAGTACAATCACTGGGTGGAGTTTTCCTCTGGTTCCACCCTCTACACTGGACTAAAACATTTTGGTTTTTTGCAAACAATTTATTTCAGTGCGTGCTATGGGATCATGAAGAGGTTTTCAAACAATATGGAAGAAATGTTCCAAAAAAAGATCTCCCACCCCACCTTTAATGCATGTGTGCTTTATGTATGAAAAAAAAAAAAAATCTAAAATAAACCATTCATTATAATCCAGTTTATAGTGTGGAAAATATTCTATGTCAAACTGTTCATTTCGTGCAAATCCCCAGACATGCACACAGAGGTCACTCAGTTTTTATAAAACAGATACTTAATATGGATGCCATATTTTCCAGGGTGGGAGAATGTGTACGGCTTTGACATGACCTGCATTCGTAATGTGGCCATGAAAGAACCACTGGTGGATGTCGTGGACTCTAAACAAGTAGTAACTAATGCCTGTTTGATTAAGGTGAGTGACATTCTGACCATATTTTCACTTTTAAATCGAAAGCAACAGCAACATTTCTATTCTATGATCCACTTTTATGTCATGTTACCATTGTTGGTATAGTATTCTTCAGGGTGCAAAGACAACATACTCCTAAAAATCCAAGTCGACTTTAAACAATAACAATAAAAAGTGTTGTGTTAAAGTTTACCCTCAGAGGTTTAACAATGACATGAATGATAATGTGTGGTTCAAGATTAAATTAACTTTTATGTACATGTCTGAATCGACACTTTCCTGACATTTCAATTTAATTTTGGATAGATTTTAGTCCATACCAGCTTCACTACATGCAGCATGCTACATCCCAAGAAGTGAGTGAACAGGAAGTGAACTGGAAGTTAATTTCCTCTTCACCAAATACAACTTTAAGCTTAAGACGATGTGAAATAAACTTTTTATTCACTCACTCAAATTGTTTTCAAATTATTAATCACACATGATTATGCCATAAAAAAAAAAAAAAAAAAGAAATCTATGACTTTTCCAAAACTTTCTCAAACTTTTAGCTTTTCCAAAACCTTTCTAGGCCTGGAAATCGCATTTTTCAAATTCCAAAACTTTTCCAGGTTTCAAAACATATGAACCCTGAGTCTTCTTACCATTGTTGGGACGCAATTATTTTTATTATGCAACTTAACTGTTAAATGTCATGACCCAAACTGTCCCAGTTTGAATAGACATTGTGCATGTTATTTGCACGTGTTATTTTCCTTCTTTCTGTCCTATAATGCAGATATGTGTTTATTATGTTCTCTATTGACCCATTTGTTACTAGAGTTGTCCTGTTTCGAAGTTTATAGACGGGGGAATGTATTGAATTGCTTTTTATTCATGTCAAGCTACCAGAGGTGGAAAGTAACAAAGTAAAAGTACTTCGTTACTATACTTAAGGAGATTTTTCAGGTATTTAAACTTTCCTTGAGTATTTTGTTTTCTAGTGACTTTTTACTTCCTACATGTCTGCCAATGATGTATGCAGTTTTCTATATTTATGTTGTTTGATTACTTCTTCAAAAAACCTTAAAAAAAAAAAAAAAAATCAAAGAAATAAAAATGTTGAGCAGGTTTAGTCCAGCATGTGAACAAACTCAGATACTTGTTTTATGTTCAAACACAGTGGTTATGTCAACATCTGCATCTGTTAAAAAGACTATTACTGCTACTAATGGGGTTCAAAGTTCATTCCCGGCATCAAAAGCCACAGTTTTGAGTCTGTAAAATCATTATCGCATAATCACCTACGCTTGTATTATTTTATGCCTGTGTTTACTGCCATAATCAATATCCAGCTGCTTGTTTTGTTTCCTTTCAGCTCACCCTCTCACTTTAAAGTTTGGTTTCAGCCAAAGCTAAATGTCTAATAAATCGTGCACCTGCTCAACAACAGATGGCTGACAAATAAAGTTGGCAACTGGTGACAATAGGGGAGAAATGAGCAGCTGAAAGACAAAAGACCACTGAAAGGACAAATTAATGTTTAATTTACATTTACAAGGGGGGTAAAGGTTTGGGCTCGAATGTGAAAAAGACACATCAGCAGTTAACGGGTAACGCTGAAAATCCTCTGCTCTGAACTCAACATTAGCAGAAAGTCCTTGAATGTGTCCCTATTGAAAAAAAAGTGTGTATTAGGGCTGTCAACATTAATGTATTAACACAGATTAAGCCATCATCATGATTAATCTGATTAAAAATGTTAACACAATTAAATGGAACAGTTGTTTACAGTGTGTTTTATTGAAACTGTCAAAGGTGTTGAATAAACATGTTAAATGCATGTATACACATACAGTGGTACCTCAACTATCTTCTAGAAGTGGGTTCGTACCGTGAATTTTCCATAAATAGTCGCATTTTACATGTAAATGGCTTGATTCGTTCCGAGGCCCCCCCAATACTTCAGACTCTTTAAAAATTATAAAAGCATACACATTTTTTTATGAAATATGTATTAAAAGTAAAAGAAAATTTGGATTTAATTTATTGGTCTCAGTGGGGAAATGTGTCTTCACTGACTGAACATTAAACATTAAACCATTAAAATGAAAAAGAAATAATTTCCATACCATTGTGGTTGTTTTAAATGTTATTTTCACCTTCAACATTGTTTGTTGACAGATGTTTGGTGAAATATTGATCAATGACGACTTTTCATAATCTTCCGAAAATGCACAAGGCATACATCATCAAAGTCGGCGTCAGCGTGACTCGTGAACATTTTTTCCACGAATTTGGAAAGTTCATGAAATTTGTCCAGCATGTCTAATTGGTGCTGATAGAATGATGGCTGCCTCGTCCTTTTTAAAAAAATCATCTCCTGTTTCACTTCTATTAATAATGCAGCCCACTTCTTTTCATTCGCACCAGAATCACTTTCTTTGGGCTCATGATGAATACGTACTGTAATAAAGTTTAAATGAGCACACTGGGAAAAACTCAAACAGCAGTAAATCTGTCCTTTACATGTGTTACAACTAATAAATGAGGGTCAACCTTCTATTTTTGATATAACAGATAATCAAAGAAAAACATTTTGCCATCTGCTAGAGACAAGCGGCAACTTTTTTTCCCCAGCCTAGCTTAAAATGAATCATTTAAACACAGAAAAAAAAAAAATAAATTTTAAATTAAAATAGTAAAACAAAAAATCCTGATACATACGTGAAACAATTTTTTCTCCCAATCCTATTAATTTGATTAAAAGTTATAGTAATTTGACGGCCTATCTTCTTTTTTTTTGTTGTTATGACAGCTAATTATAGTCTTCATGGTGCACAGGACATTATTGCATTTTGAATGCCGATACACTTTTCACTTTTGAAAGAAAATTATAGCAAAAGTAATTATAGGATGTAATGAGAAATTCTAATTATACTGGGACAATCCAATAGTTTGTGCTCTGCAAGGAATTCTTACAAGGAATGTCAAATAAGGTGGCAGGAGTGATGGAGGAAGAACTGTGGCATGACAACAGTGGTTAAAAAAATAAAAAAATAAATAATGAAACAAAAACTACTGCGTGACACCAAGAGATGTGCAGTCGATTCAAAAACATATTGTATGACATGGTGGTTTGTGTGTGACCTTGATGTGCGGCAGCTGCCCTGTCTGAGCCCTGCACAGTTTAGATTAGACTGATGGAGCCGCTGTGCCTTGCATGTCAATAGGGGCCCGGTCTCGTCTTTCTGATTGTGCTCCTTGTCATATTGACCTTCTTATCGCTTGGCATTGATTGGACGGTTCTACCTTAACTCAACTCTGTCCAGGGGGAGAATACTCCTGTGTGATCACGCTTCGACTTCAGTGTTGTTTCCTCCAGGATGCTGATTGTCACCCAGTTGTTTTTTTTCCTTTTCTTTGCTGGAGCACTTTTGCTGTGTGAGATAACACAGAAAATGACAATAAGATCAGTCATAAGAGCTGAATAAATAGAATAAGGCTGGTGATAATGCAGGCTATCTTTGGATCTGTGCTTATCTGGAGGAAAAAAAAAAACAAAACAAACAAAAATGATGATACGACACAAAGAAGATTTATTGCTGTAATGGATTATAGGCTGAGCTTATTAAAAAAGTTGTATAGCTAAGGGGCAGAACACAAAGGATCTCATGTTATTAAACTTTAGTCAGTGATGATCATTAAATCACTAGTGTGAAATCCATGACAAAATAATTAGAATGGAACATTAACAACCTGTATGAGAGTAGTCTATTAATTACCTTTAGGGTAATTGGTAATCGCAAACAGCGCAATACATTTTTATAGCCGTCTTAAACTTTAAAATGTGACTTTGGGAAGTTCACGCAGTGTAACCGAGTAAATATCTGTTGTTTATGGGAATGATTATCTTTTTAGGACAGCACAGGGACATTAATATTGCACTGTTTTTATTGCCAGCAAACATAAGGCTCATTCCTCCACAGCAAATTTGGCATCTGGCACCAAAGACAGTGAATATCTATTTACACCAATGGTACATGTAACAAGATTATCACACTTCTGCCCACACATGTGCCCTGTAACATAGATTTCAGGTGAGTTATACTCCCCTCTCCTACCCAGCAATCAAAGCTAATGTGATATTTTGGCGCACCGCCACCGGTGCAACAGTAAACCAAAATCTGGAACAACGTGTTCTTCTCTGAATGTGGCTTTGCAAGATGAAGAGGTATCAGATACCCCTTTAAAAGTGACTGGAACAGGCGATATTTAGAGATTAAAGGAAAATATACACCAACACAAATAACACCTGGGACCGAGGGATAGTCAGAGCTCCCCAATAACCTCAGACGCCCCTGTCTAGATGAGCTACCCACCTTATTCTGTGTAGCTGGTAGAACATTCTGCATGTATATTATCAGATGTCTTTAGGTGTCTTTATTATCATCACACGGCTAATTTACTACATTTGTTTCCTGAGAATCTTTAGATTGTTCTCTCGCCCCTGGTGACCTCACAGTCGTTAACAGAGTGAATAAAGGTCCAGATTAAATCATGATAAAAGTAACTGAACTTTAACTGGAATACAGATGCATGTGGGACAATCTGATATTGGTTCAGCAGTGTTTAGATAGAAACAGTCAGACCACCTTCCAATGAAGGTGCAATAACTTCTGGATGAAGAGGATTTGTAATTATTTTGTCACCTGTCTCTCTGTCCGTCCATCCATTCAACAACATATTCACATGACCTAAAGATTGTATTAAAATAAGTGATGCCAATTTAAGATTAATTTCCATTAATCATGATGTAAACTATTTTGGCAGTCAACTGTTCTATCTTGGGGTTTTGCTGAGTTTTTTTTGGGACAAACCATATATGAAAATAACAATTCTAAAATACAGAAAAAACCCCCACTAGATATGTGATTAAAATATCAGAAACATATGCAAAAATATGAATATATATGCAGTTAACATGTTTATTCAACACCTTTGACAGTTTCAACGAAACACCACAACTGAAAACAACTGTTCCATTGATTGCGTTAACATTTTTAGTGAGTCATGATGATGGATTAATCCATGTTAATTAATTTATTTTGACAGCTCTCTCTAAGATGTATACTGTGGATTCATCTTGGCATGAAACAGAAGCCTATTGAAAAGACCTTGACTTACATTTTCAAGGTCATATGGCCTTGCAATTGATTGATTGAGATCTATCTATCTATCTATCTATCTATCTATCTCTAGTAAACTTGATTACAAACTGATTAAATACTAAAACACAGGTAATTTCTCCACTTTTGCAGGAGATAGACATCTACACAGTAAAGACTGAAGACCTGTCCTTCACATCAGCATTCTGCCTACAGATCCAGAGGAACGATTACATCCATGCACTGGTCACATACTTTAACATTGAGTTCACAAAGTGTCACAAGAAGACTGGGTTTTCCACTGGTAAGGTTGTCATGCATGTTTCAATACTTTAAATCTAATGTATATGAGAACATGTATCTGCAGCTTTAATATACAACATTATATATGCTTTAATGATGCCATATGTTTTTCATTTGGTTTTTTTTTTAGTACATTATGTAAATATGTCAAAGGAAAGGTTCAGAATAAAGGCAAAGCAGTGCCATCTAGTGGTCACATTCAGAATCTACAGTAAAAACTCCTGATTACTGCCACAAACTGACACTTAACAGACTTTCAAACAGGAGTGTACAATAAAAAAAAAAATCTAATTAAGTGCTTTGTTCCAGATAAGGTTCCTGTGTAAAACATAGAAATTTTACCCAACATATAAATATTCAGTTTTAAAATAATGCTTTATTTTGACATAATTATATCTGAACACACCCGTTTTGGCCTGTTGTCACTTCTAAACTGTCCTTTAATAATAAAATGTTAAGACTTATGAAGAACCTGAAATGTGTCTAAATTAAGTGCAATGTTAACAATATTCTGTCCGTTACTAAATGTTTTTGCATTTGTAGACCACAACAGTCATGCACAAACATGAAGTTGAATGCATAATATTTAGTTATTTTTTCATAATAAATTAAATTTTTTCAAGTAATTGACATCTTTCTTGTTGGGAAAGTTTGTAACTGTAAATATTTTCATGCTTTAATGTTATTTTCTACGGTCTGGCCCACGCGAGATCAAACTGGGCTGAATGTGGACTCTTTCCCTTCCTTTTTTTAAGCTAATGAACTGGATAAAATACAGATATTTCCAAAATTACAATAATACAATGAATTATGGAAGGATAATAATAATTTCACATAATATCTGAGGGTTTACTTGTTATTTTTCTCACGGGCTCGCGCCTTCGCTGTTATTTCCAGTATGACATAGCTTTAGTTAACAGTGACAGCTGTGGAGTGAGTGGGTTAAGACTTACTTTTCACGCGTGAAACAGGTATCCTAGTGTGAGCCCACGAAGACCAGAAACGAAAAGTTCACCGGAGCGCGTAAAATTACCGGAGAGCGCATGGATATGAGCTGACTGACAGTTAATTATCTCGGCATCAGCCTCTCAACCGTATTAGCTTAAAACAGGTGACGGCCTCCCGCCATTTTAGGACCCCGACAGGCGTACGCAGTCGCCCTTTGCTGTGCCTGTTAAAAATTATCTAATGGTTATTTTGAAAAAACATAAAGTAAAAAATAATGCGCTATTTTTGACAAAGTCTTCGCGGTCCGGACAGAAGCCTGTTGGTGGATGTATTTGGTCCGGGGTCCACCAGTTTGGACTCCTCCACATACAACACAAAGGAATAATGATCTAACATTAATAATAATAGTTTGTTGTTACTCTTATGTTTATGTAAATCAACATCATGAAAGTATTCTGTATTAATTTATTCGTTTTATTTAATAGGGACCTTACATATCTATGAACATTGCTGTATATAAAAATAATACACCCATGTAAACATGCTAGCATTCGTAAACGGCAGCCCTAAGACATAAATGAGCCAGAATTCATCAGAAAACGTCATTCATTAATTATAAATTAAAAGTGTAAAATATACACATAATGATGACAAAACAAACAGCCAAACAACAACAAAAAAACTATTTCAAATATGGAAAGGATTTGTGTATATGTGCACACGAATTACAATATATAGATACATATTATTTATTTTCTCTGAAGTGCCTTTGTTTCCTGTATTTTGGTGCTGTATATACTAGAGTTCCCTCACAGCAGGATCAATAAAGTTACATCTTGTCTGTTGTTTAATACAAGACAAAGACTTAAAACATTTTTAATTAATAATAATAATAATAATAATAATAATAATAATAATAAAAAAAAACAACAAGATGTAAACCCTTCTCTTGTGACGCTTAAACAACCACCTAATGCACAGGCGTTTATAATGCTGTTATAATGTGGTTGTGGTTGATGGGGCTTCAAAGGTGTTGATCAGTGAAGTTAATGGTGTTGTCACTGCACATTAGAGCAGCTCAGATCAGGCTGATGGGCTGGATCTGCACATGTTAAAAGTCACTGATCTGGACAAACCTCTATGCTGTTCTGTTTCAAACTGGTGTGTGACTGACCTCTAGTGGAAATTGACTAAACCACATGAATAAGAACTATACAGTCATGGGATGGAAAATTAGACTCTTCAATTTATTGCTCATTTTAATGCCTAGTACAAGCAAATGTATATTTTGTTTGGACAAATATAATGATAACAAAAACATAACTCATAAGAGTTTATTTTAAGAGCTAATATCTAGATGTTTCCATGGTTTTCTTCATAATAACCAAAATCTATTCAGTTATAACATCAATATTTTTGGCATTGTGGTTTTAGGGATTCCATGTTTTCTTTTCTGTCTGTTTTAGTCTCATGCTACACACAGAAGTTACTACTTGATTGCATGATTTTTGGTGTTTTAATTATTATTTCCGTGACTGTACAATGGTATTCACCCACAAAGACCCATACAACCACTGGCGACCAAAATCATCTACCGATGTTTCATAAACTCGGATCCACTATTTCCATCAATTCACATAATTAACTGGTGTAAGATACAGTTATTCATCTTTTCACAGCCATCAGATATGATCCATTTGGATTTTCGGGTGTTTTTGATTACTTTTGATGGACTAAATAATTCCAGGCTTGACTTCTAAACTGTCAGATCTAAAGTCTCCTTTTTGTGTCAAAACTTGAAGATATAAAATCCAAACTTACATTCAAAGAGACGGACACTTGGCATCAGTTCTCTGTATGCTCGTCAAAGGCAGCAGTATCAGGCACTCACAGAATTTTAGCCAAAGAGGAAGAAACACAATCACGGGGTCAAAGATTACGCAGCTGAAATGCCATCTTGTCTCTTGAATTAGCATAAGAAACAGAATTGGGTTGGCAACTTCTTTTCTGAACATATTCCTTCCCTGAAAAAAAAAAAAAAAAAAAGTGAAAGTTAAGGCTGTGGAGAAGCGACGCTGATTGGCAGACCCTTTTATCCATGGACTCACAAAGAGCTCGTCTATAAAGGCAGAACTACCAAGTTGACCCAGGACAGCTGGCAGAAATTCGATTTAAGTGCCTACTGACCTTTTGAATCTCTGCCAAGCGATCAGTGATGGTCATTGCACCAGGGAACGCTCATATTTGAGTTTCTGCAAGGGTATCAGTTATAACGGTGTGGGGTCTCAGTGAAAGCGTCTACACACAACGCACGCACAAATAGGATTGGACACGCAGAGCTGAGAGGTCAGAAATGTTGCTCCACATTTCCAGCCCTTTTCTCCAGTGCTGTCATCTTCACTTGTGCAGAACTATCTCTTTGTGCCATCGCTTCACTACTAAAAAGGACAAAAGTGGCTTTTTCCGCTCAGTGTCTTTTGTACTGTCTGTTTTCTATCTCAATAACATGTCAAGCAGAGACTAAAGCAAGGTTACAGCAATCTACACATGTATTATCATTGACAGACTGACAGCCTCTTCACCTTCTCCATACGGAAATACACAGGAGACTCACCAGTGTTAATATAACACTTAAAAGTGTTCATTTTTAACACTACATCAGTGAACATATGGGTGATTCTCACAAAATATTCAACTATTGCAGTAATGAGAAAGTGTATTGCAGTGATGCAGTGATTCAGTACAATAATGCTAACTGTAGCATCAGCTATTATGACCTCGCTAAATGAGTTTGGTTACATTCTGGAAAACAAACTATTACCAAACAAATAAAATAAAATAAAAAATAAACATTTTTATGATGAAATGCTGATTAATTTAAGTAATGAGAATCTGTCTGGTCATGTTCATGCAGTTATGTGACAAATCATAAAAGTTTACAGAAACATAAAATAAAGGTGACATCTTGTCGCCATCATTGATCCTCTGTTAGTACAGATGCATTGTGGGTAGTTTCAGCTCATATTCAAATTCCTAGAACTTTTCAATGCAGTTCTCAAATATATTGCAGTAATGAGAAGAACGACTCATGGACATGATCTTATCTTCAAATATGAATATTCACTATTAAAATAACCAAAAAACAACACTTAATGAAACTTTTGACATATAACAATGTGTGTGTGTGTGTATGTGTGTGTGTGTGTGTGTGTGTGTGTGTGTGTGTGTCTCAGCTCCTGATGCTCCATACACCCACTGGAAGCAGACAGTGTTTTACCTGGAGGATTATCTGACAGTGAGAAGAGGAGAGGAGATCGTCGGCAGCATTGCAATGAAGCCCAACGAGAAAAACATTGTAAGCATTGTACAATTTCATATCTATCTATCTATCTATCTATCTATCTATCTATCTATCTATCTATCTATCTATCTATCTATCTATCTATCTATCTATCTATCTATCTATCTATCTATCTATCTATCTATCTATCTATCTATCTATCTATCTATCTATCTATCTATCTATCAGATAAGATAAGATAAGATAAGATAAGATAAGATAAGATAAGATAAGATAAGATAAGATAAGATAAGATAAGATAAGATAAGATAAGATAAGATAAGATAAGATAAGACTTTATCCCTTTAACCCATCCTTCCCTGGTTAGAAAAACCATAAGTAAATTGATATATGGTGGGAATTTTCTTTTTACTCTACTACCACTACCACAAATCACATCCGTATATAGATTTTATCTTGGCGTCTCATAACCTAATGAAAAAAGGCACATTTTAAGAGAAAAATAAGACATATGGTATTAGTATGAATATTCATTTAAATAAAGAATTGGAATTAAAAATGTAAATGGACATGTTTACATCCTCATGGCTGCACACAGAATGACATGGGGGAGGGGGGGGGGGGGGGGCTGCTCCATTGGCTCTTCTTCTTATATCCCACTAAGAACTGAGTCATTTCCTGTGATGGATGACTATAACAGGTTATTTTCACCACTCAAACAGGTGCCACTGACCTCTAGACAATCAACACATCTGATTGTTGACCTTGTAGGTGTCCGCCCCTCCCCCCTGTTGAATAAAAAAACACTGTCTTTACTCACACACTCTGTGTTACAGTGTAGATGTTTATCAAGCTGTAGTGTCGGCTCAAAAAGTGGAAATCTGATATTAAAGTCTGTACACAGTTTATTACCTCAACCCCCAGAAGAGCAGAAAAAGGGCTTTTGGTTTTGGTTCACTTTGTTTCTTTGTTTGTTTACACTTTAGCAGTAAAACTATTGGTTCAATTCATACCAGGTTTAGTTTATACATGACCAGTGACCAGTGACATTTGCAGAAAAGTAGGTCAAAGTTCACATTTTTTAATGGTTTTTTTTTCCTTCCCATTTATTTATAACGGCCAAAATGTGTCTATGCTGCTTCACTTGTTCCAATGGGAAATTTTTTATTTTTTTTTTTGCTTAAATTAAGGGAAGAAATAATAATAAGAAAGAAATAGGAAATCTTACCCAGATCATTTTCACTGGTTCCATTGTCAGACATTTTGTTTTAATTAAGCAAAAATAAATACATAAATAAATAAATAATCTTGAATTAAACAAAACAAAAAATCTGCCAATGGAACAAGTGAAAATTATCTAGTAGTAATATTTCTTAAAATCAGATTTTCCAGATCTATTGTCATATAAATCACTTCTTATATCTCATTGAAAAAGTTCCTTGATGTGATGAGATATTTGGACTAGAAATTAAGATTTTAACTTTTTACAGTTACTTCCTAAGTCCTTCCATAACCCCCCCCCCCCCCCCCTTCTGTAGCTTCATTGGTTTTTCAGTTCGACCCTGCATTGATTTCCAGATTGTGCTCCTCACTTTCAAAGCCCTCCACTATCGTGCGCCTCCACACCTCCTCCTGCTCGGTCAGATTTATGAGTCCTTTCAGATCCTCTCCTCTTCTCCTCTTCCTCCTCTCCTCCTCTTCCTCCTCCTCTTCCTCCTCTCCTCTTCCTCCTCTCCACCCGTCTGTTCCTTATCTGTGAATTTTCAAACCTTCAGTTCATTTGTAACACTGACACCTTTTTAAGTCTGCACATATCACCTCTCACTGTACTCTGCTGTTTGTTCATTTATTTCATTATTAATGGGGTTGTTTATTATTTTTATCATTAATATTCTGTCTCACTTTCAGACCTTCCATTCTGTATATTTACCCTGTTAACCCTTTAACCTCTGAACTGTCTGTACTGAGCATTTTTAATGGATGTTTTATTTTAATATTCATAAAAATTCACCCATTTCCTCAATAAGAAAAAACTAAAATCAATAGAATCAAACTTAAGGTTTCCATAGATATCTGAGCATGCTCAGTGTGTGAGGGACCAGGTGCAGAGTAGTGAGTCAGACCCACTCACTGTAAAAACAGATGGTTTAGGTTTGTTTGGTTTATTTTCACCATTTTTCTTGTTGATTTTTATTTTTTCTATTGTTTACAATGTTGTAATTTTCTTTATTTGTGTGGAGCACTGAGCTAATAAACCTACACTGAACCAGAGCCTTTCTAATAGAACCTTTAGAAAAACCCTCAAAAGTCCCTTAAAAATAATTTAAATACCCTTAAACACACTTTCAAAAAAAATAACTTTTAAAAATGTTTTTAAACCCCTCAAAAATCAGTTAAACGCAGTAAAAAGCCCTCTTAAAAATATTTTTTAAAAAACCCTTTACAAAAAAAAAATAAAACCCTCAAAAATGTGTTACAAAACCCTCATTATTTTTCAGATTTTCTTTTACCTCTAGCACTTCGCTATCGACCTTTGTACCATTTGAATCTGACATTTGACTTACTTGAAATTAAAAAAATAAATAAATAAATAAAAAAATTGAAAAATCGAGGTGTTCTAAAACATTTGTTCTAAAACTTTCACCAAAAATGTGTCTATCTATGTCCGTCTGTCTGTCTGCCTGTCTGTCTATTATCAATCAATCACTTGGTTATAGTATATACTTGTATCTTCTACCCCCCCTCTCTCTCTCTCTCTCTTGCCTCCATCCTCCTGCAGCGTGATTTAGACTTCACCTTCGAGCTGGATTTCAAAGGACAGCTGTGTGAAGCCGCCATATCGCACGACTACAAGATGCGTTAAGTCTGAGGGCGGGTGAAGTTTCCCTCCAAAAAAAACAACCAACCAACGGGTGACACGCTCAGAGCACCAGGGGGAGACGTGGACACACACCCACAGACCACAGACACAATGTGCAATATAGAAGGGTCAAAGACTAGGCCAAAGACTAGACAGATAGACAGGTAGACAGACAGGTAGACATGTAGACAGGTAGACAGACAGGTAGGCAGACAGACAGTGTAGTGGGGAAGCTTCATCCAAATATTTGGAAGAATCGTTACAAAAATTATTAAAGCACCAAAATTAGTAGAGATGAACTTTACGACATAAACCGCATCATTTCAGAATGAATGACAAAAAAAATCCAGTCACATGGTTTGATGTAAAAATATGTTTTTTGGGGTAACATCTCATCTTTTAGAATTGGATTTTTAGACTTTAGATTAGATTTTTTTTCAGCCACTGGAGAAGAATGTTAACACTTGGAAATGATACCTATGGATCCTCTGAACTTTTTTAGGTGTGTTTAGTGATCTAACTTTACCAAATCACCATGGTAACAGCCATTTTGGGGTGAAAAATGCCTTTTTTTTTTCAGTAAAACCTAAAAAAAAAACCAATTAGCTCACAAACAGATACAGATATTTACACCGTTTTTGCATCATCAATAACTTAATTAAGCAAAACATTAATTTCAGAAATTTAAATGAAATAAAACCATGTGACCAGAGGCCCTTCTGAAATTACTACTAACCCCACTAACTTTGGTGCGTTAACCATTAGGAGTCTGAATGTATTGACACATTTTTTTTGCCTTCATATCACTTATCTAAAAATCTTATCTTATCTTGACTTATTGGATATCTTTTTTTTTTCAGCATAACCTCACTTGTGTGACTGTACAGTTATTTTCCATGTCACATGTTTTAACAAACTAAACTTAAAAATAAAAGTAAATAAAAAACCATGAAAATCTGAACAAGTTGAATGAATAACTTAAAAATGAACAAATAAATAGAAAAATTTTCAATAATAACTTTAGATTTGGTAATAAAGTTGTATATTAATATTTAATCATTTCTGTAACGATTAAAAGAATAACTTCCCCCCGTTAGTGACAGTGGAGCAGGCGACTCTGACTGTTAAACTATTCTGAATGTAACACTGACTACACACGTCAGACACATTTTCTAGTCTTGATGAATGTTATTGGGTATTAATAATATATGTCTATGTGCGATCGAGTGATGTACCTGTGTGTATTTGTTTTTCCAAATAACTTATGAAGGATTGGTTTATTTTATTTTGGTGTTTTTTGTTAAAAATACAGTAGAAGTCGCCTACCGCTGTATTGTGTGAACTCACTTTGACCCATAGATAGACATTTAAGGTGTTTTTTTAATGTTTTTATGTAAGTACTGTAAGGAATGATTAACAGAAATACTGCAAAAATATAAATCTTATCAAGTGTGTTTTTCTCATTTCTAGTCCACATATCTCATCACACTTAAAATCAGACAGAATCACCTAAAGAGGACGTTTTCAGTGACATATAAGAACTGATTTATACATAATAGATCTGGAAAATATTATGTCAAGAAATGTTGTCAAGATGTTTGACTTGTTCTTGTTGAAAAACAAACAAATTTTAATTAAGCAAAGAAAAAATAAAACTTGAATTAAGGAGTTTTTAACATTTGGATTAAGAAAAAAAACTTAAATGAAGCCGAACAAACACAAATAGTCTTGAAATAAGCAAAAACTAAATCAATCTTGAATTAATCCGATTTTTTGCTTGTATTGAGCACAAAAAAATAAGAGAAAAAATCTTGAAATAAGCGGATGTTTTTTTTGGGTTTTTTTTGCTGGAATTAAACAAAAAAAACCACATGAATTATCCTCATAAAAATCTTGAATCACACAAAAAAATCTTGAATTGAGAAAAACTCTTGAATGAAGCCAAAAAAAAATATTGAAATAAGAAACAAACCTACCAATTATCTTCATAATAATTCTTGAAATAGCATTTTCCAGATCTATTCTCTAAAAATCAGTTCTTATATCATCCTTTAAAAAAATCCTCTTAAGTTGATTCTGTTTTATTTGAAATGTTGACTAAAAATATTTGGACTAAAAACCAGGAAAACTCCACTTGTTTCAGATGTGGTTGTTTGCAGTGAAAACAGTTTAATTTGTTGTTGTATGACTTTAGTATCAGTAAAATGTTGGAAAACTTAACAGCAATCACCACCACAGCCAAGGAACAAAGCTGCATTCATTCATATGTATGTGTTCTGTGAAGGTGAACTGTGTGTGTAGTGACTGTGCAGTTTAGTGTGTGATTGTTCTGTGGTGGGTGGGGGGTGGGTGGGGTGGGGGGGTTCAAGACATATACGTGTCCTGTGTTCGTCCATTTTGACCTGTGACGTTGACATGCCGATAACATCCTTTTCCATCCTGAATGCCTTTGACCAAGTGCCCGACTCAACCGAAACCCGTGTATCATTCCTTCATCCGTTTTTCAAAATAAAACCGAAAATAAGACAACGAAAAAAAAACACTCGTTTCTGCATTATTTGTTTACAAAAACCAAAATGAACAAACCGATAGAGATGCGGGGTTTTTTTGTCTCATTTTTTGTGTTTTATTCTACGGCCCTCTAGAATGTCCCGTTCACTTTGAATGACGTCAGCGGGCGGATTTTTTTTTTTTTTCGTTAACCGCCCGCTGCCCATGGCAACGGGTTTTGTCACTTCAGATTCACTGTATCATATCACTCCGCAGGTAGTTCGGCCACTTTTAAAGTAAATATTAGCTTGGTTGTAACTGCTAGCTTATCCAATGTTAACCTATCCTGATGTTATCCTTACCGTACTCAGGAAATCAGGGGAAATATCCGTCCTCATCTCGTACAAGATGTCCAGGGCCGAAGTAAGTATTTTTCCCCTCGGTTATGCTGTTTTTTAGAAAACAAGGAGCGGTTTCAGTGAGCTTTGTTTTCAGTATTTATTTGCAGGAAAAGGACAACACCAGCTCCGGTCGCCGTCCTGACTGTGTACATCCGCCTTTCTCTTTTCTCTGCCTAAAACTCTCTACACCCCCCTTCTGTCTGCCCCGGCTATTTCACAACACTAGTCTTGTTAGAGTAGTGACAGTAAAAAAAAAAACTGTAATAACCCGTAGAATAAGCGGGATAATACATGGAACATGAGTTACTATCAGAAAAATATTATATAATATTTTTCTGATAGTAACTCGTGTTCCACATATTATCCCTTGCTAAATAAATAATGGAGAAAAAAATGATAACGGCCGTTTCCCGTTTAATCAAATTTTGACCTGAAGCACATTCAGGTAAAAAAAATTTAAACAAAAAAAGAACATACCTGGAATATGTTCGTGGTCATATCTTCAAGTATTTGAATGACCCTCTTAGTTTCCCGAAACAGGACGTCGGTGTACGTCTTTGTCACTGCGGGTCAAAGGTCATTTCCGGTTTGTTCAACTTGCTTCACGTTCAAATTAGATAAAATTGTTCCATTATTCATCTAAACACAAAATGGAAAACTGAAAAAAAAATGCATCGTTATCCATTTTTTCCATTTTGGTTTTGGAAACAAATAATGAATAAATGAATTGTTGTTTCATTGGTTTTATTTTTGGTTTTATTTTGAAAAGAGAATGAACGAATGATACATGGATTAACGTAGTTTATTTCATTCTGCTGCTTCTGTCGTTGGTTCTTTCATCTGATCCCACTGTCCTCTGGGTTTGGACCAGGACCAAGACCAGGGAAAAAGTCACATCTGGACACTATAATATCAGGTCATTGATTTAATATCATACAACAAATATTAAGGAAGAATTAAACTGTAAAAAATCTACATCTATTCAAGTGTATTTTTCGTCATATCTAATCCAATGATGTCATCACACTTAAAATAAGAGATAATTAAAACATGTGAAGTTAGATAGAAGGGTGTGTGTCAAAAAACAGAGAGAGCCTCATTCCCACATCAATAACATAAGGGGTTTGTTTTTGTTTTGTTGGTGTTGCTTTGCTTAGTTTAACAATTTATTTTTTCCTAATCACTTTTTTGGCTTCATTTTTAATTTACATGTTGAATTTTTTTACGTTTTTCCTAAATTCAAGATTTGTTTTATTCAATACTTTTTTTCTGAATTGAAGATTTTTCTTTATTATTATTATTATTATTATTATTATTATTATTATTATTATTATTATTATTATTATTATTATTATTATTATTATTATGTCTTTTATGTATTTATTTTTTGCTTAATTCAATATTTTTTCAGTTCTTATTTGTATTGTGATCAGATGTTTGGATTAGAAATGAGACAAATCCACTTGGTCAGATTTTGGTTCTTCCCAGTATTCAGGTTCGATGCTCTTTTAAAAACGTTTCCTGTCAGCCTTTCATCAGCAAAAGGGAACTTACATCTTCACAACAACAAAGACACTATATAATCTGTTTAATTTAACCTTTAAAGACCCAAACATCTGCTGGAACAAACTGTTCATACACTAATACTATCAATATATTTCAATAATGAGTATAAAATACAGTTATTCATCTTTTCATGGTCATCAGATATGACCCATCTCGTTCTGTAGTTACCATGGAAACACCATCATGTTCTCCAAAACAATCATTTTAACTTCTGCCATTGGTAGTTTTTTATTTATCTTTTGCTTATTACAAGATTTTTTTTACTTAATTTATGGCAAAAAATCTGCTTAATTCAATATTTGTTTTCTAAATTTATTTATTTTTTCTTTTGCTTAATTCATGGGTAAGAAATCTGCTTAATTCAGTCTCTTTTTTTGGCTTATTTCAAGATTTATTTATTTATTTTTTGCTTAATTCAAGATTTTTTGTTTAATTTAAGCAAAAAAAAATCTAGTTAATTAAAGATTTCTTCTTTTTTTGCTTAATTCAAGATCTGTTTTATAAATTTAAAATTTTTTTTTTGATTAATTCATGGCTAAGAAATCTGCTTAATTCAGTCTCTTTTTTTGGCTTATTTCAAGATTATTATTTTGTGCTTGATTCAAGATTTTTTGTTTAATTTAAGCAAAAAAAATCTAGTTAATTCGAGATTTCTTAATTTTTTTTTGCTTAATTCAAGATTTGTTTTCTAAATTTAAGACTTTTTTTTGCTTCACATGTAAAAAGTGCTTAATTAAATAGATTTATTTTTAATTCAAGCAAAGGAAAAAAAGTTAATTTGTAATCAGAGTAAAGTATCTGGGGGTCTTTATGGGTTAATGATTTGAGATATGTGTCATGAACTCGTTCACAGTTCGCTTCTAAATCTATAGAATTTTACAAAGTCAGGACAATCTGGAGTGAACTGAAGCTGATGAGTTTCCTTCCATTCTTCACATGTGCTCTTACTGAGGTCAACGCTGAGGCACCTGCTGATGGGTGCTGATGGGTGCTGATGGGTGCTGATGGGTGCTGACGGGTGCTCCTCGGTCTGGAGGTGTGGATCGGTGCAGATGTTCCAGTTGTGCTCATAAGTTTACATACACCTGCAGAATGTTGTGATTATTTGTCCATTTTTCAGACAATATGAAGAATAATCCAAAAATGTTTCTGTCACTAGTGGTTCATAGTTTGGTGAATCTGTTTATTATCATAATAAACATGTGTTTGTTGTTTTTAAACAGAAAGGATCCAAATGAGCCTGGTCATAAGTTTACATACCTTAGTTCAGGGCCCACATTTAACCTGATTTGATTTCCAGATTTATTTATTTTTTTGCTCAATTCAAGATTTTTTCATTCAAGTTTGTTTGGGTTTTTGATTTTTTTTGTGTGTCTACGTTGCCGGAGATTTGCACTGTCAGGGGGTTTTTCTAGTTGCTTTTGTTATTCTGTAAAAAAAAAAAAACGTGTTGGAAATCCATCGATAATTTTTTGGGTTATATTGCCAACAGACAGTCAGTCAGACAGTCAGTCAGACAGACAGACAGACAGACAGACAGACAGAGAGAGGACAGATTTTGATGAAATTTTCAGGATGTATTCAGAGTATCACAATAAACAGATGATTACATTTTGGTGATGATCTGGTAGAGATCCTGGATTGTGGATCACTTTAAAAAGTATTCTCCATTTACCTCAATATAAAATTTCAAAGTGATCCAGAATCCAGGATCTTTTTCAGATCACCACTAAAATATAATCATTCGTTCCTTGTCACACTCCCAACACATCCTGAAAATGTCATCAAGATCTATCTGTAAGTTTTTGAGTTTTCTTGACACCCCCCCCCCCCCCGGATCACCACCAAAATCATTTCCAGATCTCTCCGTTAACAACCTACACTGAAAATTTAATCAAGATCAGTCCATGACAGTTTGACTTATCTTGCTAACTAACGGACAGACAGGTTTGGCGGAGGTTTGCGCTCTTCTATTTGTAAGTGTAATAAAATATTTGGACTAAAAATGAGACAAATCCACTCGTTCATATTCAGATTATTATTTACAGTGTAAAAAAGTTTGCTTAAGGAGCGCTACCTGGACTCAAAATAAGCAAAAATAATTAGAGGTGCTCTAAACAAAAAAGAAAAAATTCCAAGGCATTCTCTTATAAATGAAAATTAAAACGCCTTTATTAAATTTGCTTGGTTACAAAAACCTATAAAATCATATAAAAAAATCATATAAAAACCCCAACGTGTTTCTGCATCATAGCCTTCATCAGGGAGTCAGTATTTTACAGTGTGTTGGAACATGCAGGTTCAGTTCTTTTTTTTTTTTTATGGATTTATTTCTAATATGAATGTCAAAACAAAACATTTGAAAATAAAGAAATAAAAAATACAGAAGAAAACAAACACACACTTAAAAACACGACACATACAGTATTCGATTAATTATGATTTTTATTATTATTATCATCATTTTTGTACGATACACTATATTGCTATAAGATGAATTTAGGTTATTGGGGAAGTGAAGAAGGGGTAGGATTAAATAAGCTACTCCTTTTCGGACATGTCATTGTGTATTATTATTATTATTATTATTATTATTATTATTGTATTGATTATTGTTGCATTCTGCACATGTTCGAAATCATTCAAATGAATCAAATCAAAAGGGTATGTAAACTTATGAGCACACCTGTACATGCTTTTAAATTAAAAGCTCTCGTTAATGTTTCGACCTCCAACATGAGCGAAGGACATGGGTCCCATTTATCGTCCTGTTATCAGCTGTTCTTCAGTAACGTCCACATACATTTCTATTAAAGCCAAGAACCAGCCTTTTATTCCAGCGTCTGTGGACCTGGTCAGTGCTTCTGGGGCTGTAACCAAAACGACTGCTTAATAACAGTTTAAATAAGAACGCATGCTAATGATTGCAAGTAACAATCAACTAAAAACGCAGTGTCTCCTTCTGCCTTTTAAAAGCACATGGTTTCAGTCAGAGTTCTACTGGACCCTGTCAATCAAACAGAACACTGGCTGCTATAAAGAAGCAACGCACCACCACGGGACGCTTCGAAAACAAACACCACAAATACTACTATGGTTATCTAGATTAATAATAATATTAATAATTATATGAGCTTCTTTCTAATCTTTCCACAATGAGGAAAAAAAACACACAAAAAAAAAAAATTCTGTTAAAAATGTGACTGCACTAATTAAAGTGTAAATGATCATATAGTGTATTAGACTTATAACTGTGTTGAATTGGCATGTTAATTCCACACTTAATATTTTTAATTATTAAATACGTTGTTTCACATGATGTCATGTTAACTTAAGCTGAATAAACAAATGTGCAAACTCATCCTCTGGCTGTTGGTTTTTATTCTTTTTATTTTCACCACATCATGATTAATTATAATAATAATAATAATAATAATAATAATAATAATAATAATAATAATAATAATAATAATAATTATTATTATTATTATTAACCCTGTACAACCCCAACCATTAAAACACTGACAGAAAATTACAGTAACTCACCTTTTTTTCCATTGTATTTTTATTTATTTATTTATTTATTTACCAAATATCAATTGAGTCTCACTTTTGTATCATATTTGATCCATCAGATCTCAGTGCGCTCTCTCTCTCTCTCTCTCTCTCAAAGATAATGACCCCATATTTTCTTCTTAGTTTGATGTGGAAAATAATATTACATTCAAATAATAACCTCAAATTGTGATTTATGAACATTTTCACATTCACAAACTGTCCTGCAACAATAAAAGGTCGAAACACCTGAAGCAGTACCGTTAGTGTCCAGTGTTTTTGTAGATTTGATCCATAATGTAAATAGACAAATGATAAATTGAGACAGAACTTTGTTGAAATTACACTTATTTTTCTGAAGAAATTTCTCTCTCTTTTTTTGGCAGGTTATCGACATCTTTTTTGTTTGGATAGTTTAAAAAAGTGTATTTTCAGAATTGTTTTGCCCACCCCCCCAAAAAAAAGAAAAATATTTGACTTGTATTTGACATTATTTATAGATTATTATATTATTATTCTACGACCATCTAGAATGTTGTGACAGCTTCCATTCACTTTGAATTGATGTTCCCAGCGTTCTGTGGGCGGATTATTTTCAATCACCGCCCACTGCACCTGCAGATTCACGCGACCATATCACCCCCCAGATAGTTCGGCCACTTTGAAAGTAAATATTCGTGCAGTTCAATAAAAACAAATAGGGCTCACCTTCCAACCGGACTACTTTTTCTCGACAGAAGCCATCGTCTAAATGAAAAAATTCTTAATCATTTTGTTAAACAATTGTCTGTTTTTTTTTTCTCAAGATAAGCAGTAATAAGATGGACTAACCTGTAGAATAACCAGGACAATTAGGGACGGCCATGGCTCAGCTGGTAGAGTGGGTCGTCCATTGACCTAAAGGTTGACAGTTCAATTCCTGCTCTGTCCTAGTCAGTCCTGTGCATATGAATGTTTGGTGGTGGTCAGAGGGGCCGTAGGTGTGAAATGGCAGCCACGCTTCTGTCAGTCTGCCCCAGGGCAACTGTGGCTGCATATGTAATTTACCACCACCAGAGGGAGCATGTGAGAGTGAATGAATAACGAGTCACACTTTGATATGTTTTTCACATATCTTGTACATTGTAGGGTTAGGGTTATTATAATATTGCCCATGTGTAACTATCAAAAAATATTTCCCTTCGGGGTAGAAAAATACCCCTCTGTTTGCCCCGTCACACGTGGGCAATACAGTACATTATCCCTTTCTTATTTTACTGATTTGTTCCACTGGAGATAAAATTGGGTTAAATGTGGCCCCTGAAGAAATGAGTTTGAGACCCCTGTTCTATGGTGAACACACATCTGCATGTACACAGTTCATTTATTTATTTATTATTTTAATTATTATTATTATATACATGTTCATATACACGGTGACATTATGTGCATGACACTGGCACAAGTTATCAAAGTGCAAAACAGTAACAAAATCATCACATAAAAATGACTAGTTCTATAAAGGACCCAACATTTTACACCGATCATTTCAGAACAGATTTAGAACCAACGGCAGATTAGAGTTATTTTAGGGAATCTTTTTTTTTTTTTCTGCCGGCTGGTTAAAAAAAATAACTAATCCATTCAATTTTGCTGCTATTATAGTATTCAAAAAAACCACAAGTTAATATGCTCCTAAAATACATTCTTGTGTGCTGTTACAACAGAAAACTTCTAATGTACACAGTCAAATAAATATCACACTGTTAACTGTCGAATAAATATTAAACTGTAAATGCATTTGTGTTTGGAAGAGGATTAAGGACACTGGGAAAAAAAGACAAAAATAAGGTCCTTTTTTTTTTTGTTAATCTGAGGAAAAAAAAGTCAGTGTCTTTCCTTTTTTCCCCCACACATAATTTAGAAGAAAAATAAATACTGTCACTTTTGCTTTATGGCACATGTGTCAAACTCTGGTCCTCGAGGGCCGGTGTCCTGGATGTTTTACATATGTCCCTCTTCCATCATGTATGATTTAGTTTAACCTTTGAACTACTGAGACTTTAGCAGTTCCACAGTACAAAAAATAAATAAAAATAAAGAATGAAATAAGCAACAAAATGAACAAATATGGCCAAAATCACCAATAAAATTAATAATAAACCAAGAAAATTAACAAAGTGAGACATAAATTAAACAAAATTAAAGGAAAAAATTATAACATTAAAAAAAATGTAGAAAAAAAAAAAATAAGCAACAAAACTAATAAATGTTTAGAAAATTCTAAATAACATGGGAAAAAAGTAGTATTGACATTTGGTCTTTTTCTACCACAGGTGATTTTTGACACTTGTTTCATGAACAAAACTAAGTAAAAACAGAAAAAAAAGAAAGAAAAACAGTTGAATTTTTCTGAATATTTAAACTCAGAGTTAATAATAATTATTATCTTCTCATCATCTCTGCAGAAGACTGACAATGATGGAACGGTTTACAGGTGAGAAACTAAAACATGGAGGACCGTAGTAGTTTGATATAATGAGAAAAACATGATAACACGTGTCAGTGGATTTTTCTTCTAATTTTTTTTATACAAGTTTAAAAATAAAAACCTCATTCAACTTTGACTCGTTTAAGAAAAAGTCCAAATTCTGACTTTTTTTTCCTCAGAATTCAGACTATTTTGTCAGAATAAAAATAAAAAAATACATATACTGCAATAATCTAAATATTACCAAATATATTTTTTGTATTTCTCATCCAAATATCTCATCACATTTAAAGACTTTTCAGTGATATATCATAAGAACTGATTTTAAAAAATATATCTTTAAAAAAAAATCTGATTTAAATTTTCACTTTTTCCATCAGGCTTTTTTTTTTTATTTAGCAAAAAAAATAAAATAAAAATCTGCAAATGGAATAAGTGAAAATGATGTTGGTAAAACATATTAAAATCAGATTTTTCCAAACCTATTGTCAACAAATCCATTCTTATATCTCACTGAAAAGTTCTTATTTAGGTGATTATGTCTTATTTTCAGTGTGATGAAATATTCAAACTAAAAACAGGGAAAAATACACTTGGTAAAATGTTTTTATTTTATTTTTATTTTCCACTGTCCTAATCCTCTTCCATCCTTGTGTCTTAGAAGCACTGACTTAATTCCTGTATTTCTGACACAGATGCACATTATGTGTCTGAGTGCGACATGATGAGGCTGAAAAAGACATAAATATGGACATTAATGTAATAGTGCACAACCGACCACAAACCCAGACACTAATAATAACGTCCTGTATCTGAAACAGTCTGAACATTAACTTAAGGTGAGGTTTTAGTGCAGGACTGTGACATGTTTTCATTATATCATGTTCATAAGAAACTAAATCAGATGCACAAAACACTGAAACAACATTAATACATGAGTGAAAAGGTTCAACGTTACATATAAAACATTTGTTGAGGCTAAATACATTTTTCAGTGTTAAAGTCACACTATGACAGAATTCATCTGTAATGGTCTCGCTTTGCATTCAGTATTAAAATGTATTAAGTCTTAGTTTGATTGAAAAAGGAACTTGGTTTGACAGTAAATTCTAAAAAAAGACATAATTGTTACTGTGGATTAGGACCACTGAGGGAAAAAATAAACTATTACATTTTTATAACCATGTATTATGAGATTACAGTCAGAAATCTAAGAAAATAAAGATTATTTCAGACTTTTTTTCTCAGAATTCTAAGTTTAATCTAAAAATTCTGACTGTTTTAAATGTTTTATTGTTATTGTTGTGAGATTAAAGTCAGAATTTTAAGGAGAAAAAAGGATTAAATCTGCCTTTTTACATTGTCTCAAAATTCTGTTTTAATTTTTTTTTTAAATCAAATTTTATTATTATTATTATTATTATTATTATTATTGTTATTGGAGGAAAAGGCTAAAATCTTCCCTTTTTTCAAAATTCTGTTTTAAATATATACTTTTCATTATGATTCTGAGATTAAAGTCAGATTCTCTTTTTTTGTGGGGGCTAAAAGCTGCCTTTTTTCAGAATTCTATCATATATATATATATATATATATATATATATATATATATATATATATATATATATATATACGTGTGTGTGTGTAATAGTTTTAATTCTGACTTGTTTATAATAATAATTTTATTATTTTATAATAATAATAATAATAATAATAATAACAATAACAATAATAATAATAATAATAATAATAATAATAATAATAATAATAATAATAATAATAATAATAATAATAATAATAATAATAATAATAAATATATGGGATATCATTTATGTATTTTTTTCACAGTGGCCCTAATCCTCTTCTGTACTTTGATGTTATTTCTTTCTTAGTTTGAATACAAAATTATTCAGTCAGTACCATCAGGGTTCTATCATACTAGTGCAATAACAGCCTTGAAAGAAGCCACAGTATTCTTTGTGATTCTGAACATAACCTTGAGTGCTACAAATATTGAGTACTTGGTCAAAAACAAGGCGCTGATGTTCAGAAAAGGCCGTTTTCACAGGCGTGTGTCGTCATTGTGCTGGCTGTGGTCAGCAGCATGACTTCTTCTCTGAGGGGCTTCTTACCAGCTCCACCGTCTTCTCTTTTTCTCTGTCCTCGTGCTCTTTTAGAATCCTGACAGAAATAAAGTCATACATAATGAAACAGGAGCTGCCGTGCGTCATTACATCCCATTTGCTTTGTACTTTTCTTTACTGTGTGGAGTTAAAATGCATCTGAATCTCCAGCTTTGCTTCTGTCGTGTCAAAGGGAATGAAGCTGTTGTATCCCCTCCAGGAAAATCTGCTGCATTTGTACAACATGTCATAGAAGTGTCTCTTCAAATTACTATATAGAACATTTAACATGTGCATGTTTTGTTTGTATGTTATCTGTATTGTTACTTATACTTATACTTTTTAAGATAAAACGGACCTTGAGTCTGTAATAAAGTATCAACCAAGCAAGCAATTAGCTACCGTTAGCCTCACAAGCTAGCAGGATGAACAAAACACCTGTATAATTTCAGATAAACCTCTGTCAGTGGAACTCGTATCCTTTTATCGCTTTGGCGTTTTCATTGTTGAGTTTATTTACAGTCTCACAACATCATCTGATCCAACTTTTGGAAGATGACGGAGGGAAGTTACGCAGCACTGACGAGAAGTTGCTATGGAGCGGAAATGACAACACACCAGTTATCAAAATGAAGGTGACATAGGCCTATTGTGAGCAACAACATTACATTCGGTTTGCGGTCATGGCTCAGTTGGTGGAGCTGGTCTTCCAATAACCAAAGGGTTGGCAGTTTGAATCCCGCTCTGTCCTTGGGCCACTCTGGTGCCCCTCCCACTGGTGTATGAATGTTTGGTGGTGGTCAGAGGGGTTGTCGGTGCAAAATAGCAGTCTACATATGTAGTTTACCACCACCAGGGGGAGCATGTTAGAGTGAATGAATAATGGGTCACTAATGTAAAGCACTTTAAATGGCCAAAAAAGTGCTATATAAATGCAATCCATGATGATTATTATTATTATCATTATTATTATTACTATTATTATATGTATTATTATATTTTCTTATGGTAACGTTAGTAAAAACAGTCACAGAAATAATAATATTATGGTCTGTATATTCCTGGCATATGACCCTTTAATGGCACACAGACACTGATCAATCAATCAATAAAATAATAAGTAAATCAATCAATCTAATGTTATTTGTATAGCACCTTACAACACCAAAAGCTGCACAGGGTGATTTCCAAAATGAGATAAAAACAATAAAAAACAAAAAAAAAAAAATAAAACCAAGATAAAAACAAAGATAAAACAAGTTATCAAACCACAGCAACAACATAAAAAAAGACATGGACAATTGCCTAAATAAATATGTTTTTAACTGAGATTTAAAAACAGCTCGCTCAGTCGTTGATTGTAATTGTGCTGGAAGAACATTCCACAGCCTTGGGCCAAAAACTGCAAATGAACGATCACCATATTTTTTTAATACTTGGATTCGGGAACAACCAAAGAGATGTGATCTGAAGAGTGCAGCGTCCTGACTGGTTTATGGATGGTTATAAGTTCAGTGAGGTAGGGCGGGGCTTGACTATTGGTGTGTGAGCTCTTTCATTTGGGTCCAAGTGCAATAGCTAATAAGAAAAGCTCCGTTGTGTTTCTAAAATAAAACATTTGAATGGGTTTAACTTGGTGCAGGTCTGCTTCAAACTGCTCCACTGTTCCTAAACATGTGCTTACCTGGCCAAATGAACCATGGACTCAGACACATTTTGTCCAGAACAGGCGCTGCACTCATAGAAAGTCATTTGGCAGTCCTGAAAAAAAGGCAGAACAAAAGAAAAGCCGTTATGATTCGATGAGCTACGACGTCGAAATATTTAAACTTTTATCAGGCTGAGGCCGATTCTGAAACACAGGCTTCGAAAAGGAACAAAGAAACTAGTGCATTAAAGATTTAAAGATGTGGATAAAAACACTGTCACTTCGGCATCATGTCTGTGCGACTGATCAAATGGTGTACAAGTCAAATATACTTCCAGAATAAAAGCTGTGTGAGTTACTGAAAAAGGAAAAAACTCAGTGGTGTAGTACATGTTATACAGAATACCTTTTTATTTTTCAGTCTTCATTTGGTATATCTGCTTTTATATGGGATATGTCAATCCTACTATAATGAAAAATAAATATAAAAATGTTATTTCTTTATACCATTTACATATTTATTTTGTCCTAATTTATATTTTTTCCTCATTAATTGTTAATCCCTTCATTTATTTCTCCATTGTTTCCTTATTTACTTTTCCTTTATCTCTTTTCTTATTTATTTCTATAATTTATTTTCATCAAACATCTTAATTTTACAATAGTGAGCAAATACTATTGATGCATTTTGGGACAAACTGAGCCATAACCTAAGGCATACAGTGAGAGTATACCCACTGTTCTCTAGAGGTCACTGCACCCCTGTCAAAAATACTGCTTCAAGTTTGACAGATTCAGTCTTGGGTCAAAATGCGAAATTCAATAATTAACAAGAAAAAGGGTTTACCTCCAAAGGAATATCAGGTATCTGTACTTTACTTTATTTATTTTCTGGCAACTTTATAGTTTTATTCCCAACATGTGATCATAAATATCTGTACTCTTTACTTTCTCAGACTTTTTCAAACTAAATCACTAAATGTGTGACACGATGAAAAATAAGTCACTTCAAAAAAACATTTGGATTTTCTATATCATAATTATGACTTATCTCATGGGTGTGGCTTTATTAACTACTATTTATGACTTTTTGTTTCACAATTTTGACATATTTTTACTTTATCTCAGAATTATGACTTTTTTATTTCATAATCATGGCTTTTTTTATCTAAATTATCTCATAATTTAGCCTTTTTTTCTCCCAATTATGGATTTTTTAATCTCATAATTCAGATTTTTATGACGGAACTGGATACAACAGTTTCATCTTCAAGTTGTATTGTAATGTTTCTTGTTAGATTTTGAAAATTGGAATAAAAAAAAAAAAAAAAAAAGGCCTTGATAAAAACGAACAAACAAAAAAACCCCTCTACATTAAGCAGATTTAATGTCTGAATCAGATCATTTCTAATTGACCAGTGTTAAATAAGTGACAAAAATAAGCCACAGTTCCTTGTGTTTGTCACATTCAACAGACCTTGGCGAGTCTTTCACCCACTCCGGTTTGAACTCGTCTCTCCATCTCCTTGTCCGTTTTGTTTGCCAAGAGCATGATGGGTATGTCCTCACCTGTACTCTCCTATAAAAGAGAAAAAAAAAACACAGAACACAGCCTGCTCATGGAAATGACAAAATGTTTTTGTTTTTGTTTCTTAAATATTTTCTACATGAATAGCATAAAATAATACAAACTCTACATATAGTGTTTAATTCTAATCTATATATTATCTATATCTCCAAGGACATTGTCTGTTCGCTACAGAAATACAGTTTTGAAACACGTCATGTATTTGTCTTATATTACATAAAAGACACATTTAATGTATGAAGCAGGAAATTGTAGAGCAGTGTTATCATTAGTGGTTGTGTTTTCATTGAAGTTTATTTGTCTGTCTTGCTGTTAACGGCAAAATTTGGAGAAAAAATGTGATAAAATTTTCAGGAAATGTTGATATTGGCACAAAGAGCAAATGATTAAATGTTGGTGGTGATTCACGGAAGGGAGGGTGGGGGGGTGGGGGTGTCTGTGCTTCCAAAAGTGCTTTTCTCTCTTTTAGTTATTTCTTCTTTTTACCAATAAACACAAACCAATTGCATTTGTTTATGTCTGTCTGATGCAGCTGCATGTTTTTTTGAAGTGCAAAAAAAAGAAAAAAAAAAAAGATGTTTCTACAAATATTTCACGGTGATATTTGTGATTGTGTAAAATGTTCAGGGTGTGTGAACACTTTTTTTCCTCTGCTGTATAATGATAGGGGTTTGTGTTTGCACCAGAGGGCAGACTGCTGCTGTCTTACCTTTATACTTGTCAGCCACTGCCGTACTGCCGTGAAGCTCAGCTCAGATGTGATGTCATACATCACTATCACAGCATCAGCTTTACGAAAGAATTGTTTGGTTATGCTGCGATACCTGCAGAGGAAAAGGGACGTGAGGGGAGAATTGTGAAAGTGCTCAGACTGATATTATAAAAGGTTCTTCATGTTTTCTTTGCAATAAAAGTCTCCGAAAATGTCTTTTTTTGCCAATTCTTTTGCTCCTTTATTTACAGAAGGACATTAACTTTTAAGATCTGGACATTAATGATCATTATTAACCCTGTAAAGCTAAAATAATTAAATCAATAACATAAAAAAATATTCTGGTTCTTTGAAACTGGAGCTTTTATTTGTGCTTCTAAACAACCAAATATCAACTTCCACAAATGAGTTTAAATTTTGTATCATGTTCCATTCATCGGTTCTCATTGATCAAATATTGGTTTTAAGCAAATAGAAACAACATAACACAAACATGTCGAACAAATTGGTCATTCTTTTTCTACCTTGTCAACGTTCCGCCTCCTTCATTAACCCTTTATATTTCACTCATAGAAATACTCTAACATCCAAAATGTCCGCTTTAGTGTGGAATTGGACTGGAGTATTTTTGTGTTAATGAGAACATCAAGGTCAATGACGTTACCGTATTTGGATCCTTATCCGAAGGTAGCAAAAATAATAATAATACAAAAAAGTAAGGTAAATGTAACATCTATTTTTAGAACTGCTGCTGTCACTGCTTTATAATTTATACAGAAATGATCAAAAAATAGTCACTTGCTTAATAAAGGGTTAGTGACAGTCTTATAGTGTCACTGTAAAAGCCAGAGTGAAACATTTAATTAATTTGTATTTATTTAATCATTTATTTTATTGATTGATTTATTTATTTTGCTAAATTCAAGCAAATAAATCTACCAAAATGGAAGAAGTGAGAATGATCTTGGTAAGATTTCTTGGAATTCAGATTTTCCAGATCTATTGTCTAAAAATAAGTTCTTATATCTCATTAAAAAGTTCCTCATTAGGAGTTAGAGGAATTTTTAAAGTGTTTTATTTATCTGTACTACTCTAATGTTCATACTTGCCTTTGTGTTTTTAATAATTATTATTAGTTATAGTTATTAATTTATTTATGTATTAACTCATTTGATTAATCTCTCCTTACTTGGTTTGGAGAGATTATTGTAATAGGTGTGTGTGTGTGTGTGTGTGTGTGTGTGTGTGTGTGTGTGTGTGTGTGTGTGTGTGTGTCTGTGTGTGTGTGTGTGTCCGCAGATACATATCATGCTATAACTCAATGAATACTTGAGACATTACCATGAAATTACATGGGCATATACATATAGCTAATGCACATCAGATCCAATGCTCCATTTGAGTAAAGGTCAAAGGTCAGAATCACATTATTGGTTATAACTTAAGAACAAAGGGTCAACGATTGGTACCAAACGATGCAGAATGAAGATTTCTATCTCTTCTTATAATTGGTGTTATCACCTACGACCAATAGTTTTTGAGGTCTCTGGAGGTCAAAGGTGACATGACCCTATAACTTAATCAATACTGAATATATTATCAGAATATTACACACACTGAAGCATATATACATAAAACTAAATTCTCAATGTTGCAAAAGGTCAAAGGTCAAAATCACATTACTGACTGTAATTCAAGAATGGGTTGTCATGGAAACTTGAGATTGGCACAAAATAGGGGCGAGATTAAGCATTCTCTGAATACTTGTTTATAAATGCGAATATGTGTGTGAATTTTGACATATACACTTATGATTGGATTTCTTATTTTTATTCCGTAGAAGCTATTTAATAAGTCTATTCATATTTATTTATGTGCTTATTTTATTCATATTATTCCCAGTTTCTTTCTCTTACCTCCCTTTCAGTGAGCATATTTGAAACCCTATTTTTTCTCTCTCTTCAAAAAATACAAAAATAAAAAAAAGGAACAGCGTACTTTGTATCAGCGATGTTTTTGCATTTGTCGGTTTTGAACAAAAATGTAATTAAAAAAAAAAACAGTTCATCTTTCAGTGATTGTCTCCTATTTTATGTGTGATGAGGTATTTGGACTAGAAATGAGAAAAATACACTTGCTAATATTTGACATTTTGCAGTGAAATGTGTTATGTTACAGTTTCTCTTTAGACCTCGGCCTTACCTTTCCTGTCCCGCTGTATCCCACATCTGAAGCGCTACTTGGCTGTTGTCCACAGTTATCGTCTTTACGCTGTAGTCTATACCTGCGCACATAAACCACAGAGTCCTAGTGAGCAGTAGATATTGTTTTTTGTTAGGAATTTCAGTCAAGTTCTGTACAAAAAAAAAAAAAGAACAGTTTGTCATATTTGCTTTTTTCCTCAGATACGCCGAAGGGAGCGAATGTATCTGCGAGTGTGCAACGAATATACTGAATTATATTACATCTGTTTCCAAATACTGAATCATCAAACGTGTAAACAAAGGCATCAAAAGAACAGTACGCGGCGTTTATTCCATCACACGATTTGTTCAGACTGAAATCTTTTCTTAGAAATAACACCTGAAATTGGCATCATTTGGAAACAAACACAAGAAGAAGACTTTTATTTTTATGTTCAGTGAAATGTCTGGAAATGTTAAGGATAAACAAAGTACCCTTCAGAAATACAATAAGTAGAGGGAGTGGGATGGTTTTGTTTTTGTTTGTTTTTTTCATGGCTGTCTTGTGTTGGGCTTGGCTGCAGACACAGTTTCATACCGTGAGAACGTTTTTAAATTCTTGTAGGAAACCACAAAAGGAAATGTCATACACTACACTGGGAAAAAATGCTCCTCTATAAACAAGTATTAAAAAAAAAAAATCATGAATGACATTTAGCTTAAATTAAGCAAAAAAGTGAGAAAGATGTCCTAAAATAATAAGATGTTTAAAATGTATTGTTTAAAAACTTTTTTTTTTTGCTTAGTTCAAGCAAAATATCTTGTTCAGATTTCTTCTTAATTTATTTATTTATAAGTGTGATGAAATATTTTTATGGAGGACTAAAAGTGCCAAAATGAAAAAAAAAGTTTTAAATAAGTGATTAAATGTATTATTAATTAAAATTGGAATTAAATACATAACTGCATGATTAAATTTGTCATTAACTAATTAAAATACCAATTCATTTTACGCAAAAAAACCCTCATGTATTATTATTTCACTAATTAATTATTTCATGGTCCTTGTGTTGCAGTGGATCATGATTTTATTTTATCTGTCAACCTCGCCCATCAAAGTCAGTGGGCGGGTCTTAACAGCTGATTGGTTCCCTGTACATCAACTCAAGTCAAATGGATTTCAGATCAAGGATTGATGAAGAACAGGAACTCATTACAAACTGTTCACAGCTACAGTATATTATATTTTAACACAGCAGTCTGACTTCCATACTTTTAATCCTGACATTGCCAAAATGTTTGCAACTATTCCAAAAGAAAAAAAAAAAACACACACTTCTTCTAACACACATGTGCTTTGTAAGCAAACATACAACTTGACAAACCACAAAGCTGACAAAGGGGTGCATGTGTGTGTGTGTGTGTGTGTGTGTGTGTGTGTGTGTGTGTTTGTGTCATACACACCCACAGTGGCACAAGTGCCAGGATTAAAGGAATCATCACAAAATCTTCGTAACAGGGACGTCTTCCCCACGCTCGAGTTCCCCACCAGAATAATTTTGAAAAGTCGGTCAGGTGGTGAGTTCCCAATTTCTTCCTGAATAAACAGATTTAAGGACATTTTACACAAAGGAAAAAAATCACAATCTTACCACCTGCATTTTTCTCATTTCTAATCAAAATATCTCATCACTCTTAAAGTTTAAAACATAATCATCTAAAGAGTAACTTTTTAATGAGATATAAATAACTTGTTTTATTTATTTTAATGTTTAATCTTATTTCAAGAAATCATCCAGAGATCATTTTCACTTGTTCCATTGGCAGATTTTTTTTTGCCTAAGTCAAGATTTTTCTTTTTTGTGTGAAATTCATTAATGTCTTTAAGTGTGATGAGATATTTTGACTGGAAATGAGAGATATATACTTGGTAAGATTTAGATTTTTGCAGTGTACGCCAACCTCTCCAGTTTACATATATCTGGAACCAAAATTGCAACTGCTCATCATATATGGTATTTTCCACAGTTCAAACATACATGTTAAAACCTTCTAATGCATACAGATAAAACTTGAATTAAAAGTATCATGTTACGTACACTGGGATAAAAAATCTAAATCTTACCAAGTGTACTGTATATTGTGAGATATAAGAAGTTAGTTTTAAACATTATTTATGAAATCACAGAAACAGAATTTTCACTTGTTCCTTTGGTAGAAGCAAAAATATCTTGCATTTTTAGAGGGACTTTTTTCCCCAGTGTAGGTACTAAATCCCTCAGAGTCGCTTCATTCTACATTAAATCTTGTACAGCACATACCAGGGGCCAAATCTGACCCTCCAAAGGGTCCAGGTCTGGCCCCTGGGATGAATTAGTGAAATGCAAAAATGACGCTGAAGACATAAATCATTTTAGTTCAGGTTCCACATACAGACCAATTTAAAGTGAAGTGAGTCAGATCAGTAAAATACTGTCATAATAACATATAAATGCTCACGACTCCAAGTGTTTCTCTTTTCTAGATGTGAAAATGTTCATGTATTGACACTAAAATGATCATTTTACAAAAATACAATAACCTGAACAAATATTAAACATTTTTAAATGTCTGAAGGACAAGTTTACCGATGTTCTGCCTGTTATTATTAAATGTTTTGTGGATCTACTGTGACCTGTGAGGCTTAATTCACATGTGTAAATGAGAAACTGAGAAATAATAATAATATTAAAACATAGTTTGCACATAGTTTTCAGTTTGTTCATCTTATTCACATTACTTTAAACATCTCACAACTTTACTTTTTTCATTCTAAAACATAGATGAACGTTTTCTGTTGACATTATTTCTGTTATTTCACTGGTCTGGTTCCACTGCAGATCAAATTTGGGTTAATGTGACCTTTGAACTGAAATGAGTTTGACACCCCTGGTTTATACCATATAGAAACATGCTTACGTTTATACTGGTCTCCTTGCCAACAGGTTGACCTCTCGGAGATGTCGGGGTTTCCCTCCCCTCCATGTTCCCCACTGCTTGTTGTGCAGAGGGTAGAATATCACTCATTACCAGCTCTATATTGTACCCACTATCTTCCTCTCCTTCCTCTCCTTCAGTGCACTCGTGCAGTGGGGTTTGGACCTGACAATCTCTCTGTAGCAGGTGTGGGAAGTGGTCCTCTTCGATGGAGATGATCCTCTGTAGTTGTCCTTTTGTCTTCTCTGCACAAAGCTGCTGACACGACCCATTGGTGACACTATGTCTTACTAAGCCAGTGGGCAGATCCGTGTCGTCCTCGCTGCTAAAAAAACAATTCAAATGTGACTTTACAATATGGGAGTCAAACACGCGACCCACAAAGGGTCTGTACGAGCTCGTGGGATGAATTTCTGAAACCCAAAAACTACACAGTCATTATAGTTCAGGTCTCACGTTCAGCCCAGTAGGTGGGTTTCAATCACGTGATTTTGATGACATCATGATTTCAGGAAGTAAACAAGTCTGAAATTTTCAAAGGTAAATAATGTTTTGTTCATTTTTAGATCGCTGTGATCTCTAAGATTTTAGTTAGTTTAGTTTATTTCAGTCATATATTCACTTACACATACGTACTCATCCACATACATGACCCCCTGCTTCGTCCCGCCCCCTCAATTACAGCCATAACTCCTAAATAAAAATGCACATAATGATTTCTTGAACATAACAAAGGACGTACATTGCTTTAGTTTGAGACCAGCACTGTTCCACAGATTTTGGTAACACTAATTTGCTTCCATCCCTCAACTCATATTTATTTTAATGCACACATAGGACTGTTTCAATTTCATGGGGTTTTTTTTTCCCCTCATGAAATCTCAAATTGTCTATTTTCATTCACATTTTTGGTGGATATTTTGTAAATAATAATGTAATTTTACTTTACTTCCCACTCTTAAATCAGAGAAACATTTGGAGTTGACATTATTTCGAGGTTTTTCTTTTAGTCTGGCCCACTTCAGGTCAGACTGAGCTGAATGTGGCCTCTGAACTACAATGAGTTCGACACCTCTGTTTTACAATTATGTTACAGAACTATGACAGCATTTGTTTTTAATGAGGTTTACCTTCTGAAGATGTGTGTCTGCTTCCCGGCTGTGGTGAAAGGTCCCTGCTTCAGCTTTGGTTTCTGAAAAATGTCAACTTTTATTCATTATACAAACTGAGAATCATGTTGACGGTACTTCTAGGTGATAGTGATCACTATGACACTGCATATATTTACTATATAACCATGAAGTGTATGCAGTGTAAATTAGTCATCTATATTTGGCACATACCTGGTAGCACATGTCCCTTTCATCCCGTAAATGTTTGTTCATTTCCCTGTTTACAGAACAATAACACAACCTGTTAAAACCTGAATCCAGTTGTGTTTATAACAAGACAAATAAAGACAGATAAGTGATTTAAATATGAGGAGTAAATGTTAAAGTACCACTGCACACATGTGTTTGTCAGTTATAGGAGGCTGCAGATGGAGATGCTTCTGGATGCTGGACTAAACAGAACTTTTCACCCCCGTTTTCTGCCAAATATGCTTTCGAGCTGATAAACTAACCTCTCATTTTTCTCGAAAATTATTAAAAATACACACTGAGCTGATAGGTGTTGGATAATTAACCTGGATAAATTGTCGGAACACTGAAGGAACCAAATAAATAATTTGTTGTAACCTTTAAATGTAACATTTTTAAAAAGAAAAAACAGGATACAGAACTCTTTTAACATTATAGAATAGAATATACATACTTTATTGATCCCACAACTGGGAAATTGCTTTGTAAAAACAGCAGCATTCACATACAGTCATATCTCAACTTACGAAAAACCAGCTAATGAATAATCCAAGTAACGAAAAACCTTCACGTCAATTTTTTGTCTCTGAATACGAAAGGAAATTCAATTTATGAAATGAAACCGAATCCCCCAAGACGTAAATACATTGGCTATGAGGGAGCTACCCATGATGCTTTTGGTGAGCCTTTGACCCTCATTCATCACAGAGTTTTAACACATGTAAAGGACAGAGTTACTGCCGTCTGGTGAGTTTTTCCCAGTGTGTTCATTTAAACTTTATGACAGTACGTATTCATTATTCATCATGAGCCCAAAGAAAGTGATTCCCGGTGCAAATGAAAAGAAGAGGCGGGCTGCGTTATTAATAGAAGTGAAACAGTAGATAATTAAAAAAGAAAGAGGAGGCAGCCATCATTCCATAAGTACAAATAAAATCAAACAAATCAAAATTTCATCAACTTTACAAATTCATGGAAAAAAAAAACATCCTGAAAAATTTTTCACGAGTCGTGATATTTCCCAATATGACGATGTATGCCTTTCACACTTTAGGAACATTATGAAAAGTTGTCAAAGGTCAATAAACATTGTTGAAGGTGAACAACCACAATCATTTCCCCACTGAGACCAATAAATTGAATCTGAAATCAAAATTTTATTTTACTTTTAACACATATTTCATACAAAATATGTATACTTTTATCATTTTAAAGGGTTTAGGGGGTAGTATTGGAGGCCTTGGAACAAATATTTAACCATTTACAAAAAATTCACGGTACGAAACCACTTATGGAACAAATGCATTTCGTAAGTTGAGGTACCACTGTACTCAGTAAAACAAATGAACAAGTGAGGTGCAAAACAAAGTAAGGTGTGATGGCATCGTAAGTGTAAATGCAGATAATTGTAAAGTGCAAAGTCAATAAAGAATATAATTACAGTAATTATTTGTAGAAAGTGCATAGTGTAGACAGAAATAAAATGTGTGGTGATGAATTGTTGTACAATGCGATGGGGCTAAACTGTGGACTGGGTTTGACTCAGCTCAATAAAATTAATTAAAATGGAAAAAAGTACACGTTCATTATTAGGAACATCCCAGGAATAATGTCCCTGCCCCTCTGTCTGTACATGAGTTCCTCATGTTCTTACGTTGTGTTTTCTCCTCTTTACCTGAGCAGGTCCAGTTGTTTCAGAAGACTTGCTCGTTCTCTGTGCAGTCCTTCTGTCAGCCTGTAGATTTCACTGTGAGGCAAAACAAACATGGTGTGTAAAACTTTCTGTCTAATCCGACTGTGTGCACATTTCTTACAAATGACGCAAAACACAACGTGTATTTGTCATGCAAACATCCAACCTTTCAACTCTACATCATAGACTAGATGTGTACATAGTAACTGGCGACATTAAAGGTACGACAGGACAAGTTTTCCTGGACCTTTTTTTTTTAATATATATATATTTTTACCAAATTTCTTAAAATCCCCTTCACACCCTAATTCCAACCAGTTAATTAAAGGCTTTAATACAAAAAAATACTACATTTTAGTCACCTGTGGAACAGACAGGACTGAAAAACCACCATCCAATCATTTTAACCAATGGTGATATGTCAATCAAACTCAACTGTCGTTTGTCGTCTTTAACAAAGCCAAATTAAAAACGACGTACATCTCCTTCTCTTCGTGAAGCCGTTGGGACTGCAGCTGCAGGACACCCAGCTGCTCCTGGGCCAACGTCAGCTCTTGACTGGTGTGCTCCAGTTCACGTGCCAACTCATCATTCGTCTGTTTTAACTTCACGTTCTCCACTTTGGTCACGTGTTGTTCGCTGTGGAGCTCCTGACACTGATGCTCCAGCTGAAAACAGAGCAGACATAGGACAGCATGATGAAAATAGATCTGGAAAGTCGAATTTGAAGACATTTTACAAAGATCATTTATACTTATTTTTATTATTACTATTATTATTATTAATAATAATAATAATAATAATAATAATAATAATAATAATAATAATAATAATAATAATAATAATAATAATAATAATAATAATAATAATAATAATAATAATAATAATAATAATAATAATAATAATATATTTTTTACCCCCCAAAAAAAACTGCTAATGGAACAACAAAATAATCTTGGCAATATTCCTTAAAATTAGATGATCCAGATCTATTATCTAAAATCAGCTCTTATATGTCATTGAAAAGTTCCTCATTAAATGATTCTGTCTTATTTTAAGTGTGATGAGATATTTGGACTAGAAATGAGAAAAATAAACTTGATAAAATTTTGATTTTTGCAGTGTATAGACAGAAAGTTGATGCTTTTCCTATTAATAAAAGTGCTTGTCCTATTTTCAGCTGTGCTCCACTGTTTTCCAAACTGCTGATGCAAACAGCAGCTTCTGAAACATTTGACATATTAATTAGAAGTGTTAACAGGCTGTGAAAACAAAAGCTGCTGTGACCAGAGTGAGTTGGGTTGACTAATTATCCAAAAAAACATGAGTGCATCTCTATAAATGGAGGTGTGACAGAATTAATGTGTGTCAGTATCCATCAGCACAAGCTCACTGGAGGCTCCACTCCAATTGATAAAAATACCCAAGTGACAATTTAGTCGAGAGCAAAAAAAAGTGAGTGAGAATGTTTGTGTAAACCATTCCTCTTCTTGTGTATTATAGACATGTCAAGTGTACTGCACGAAGCTCTGGGGAAATCTGCGAGCTTTCACTCACTCTTCTCTGTTTCTGAAAAAGCTGCTCCAGCTCTTTTTCTTTAGTCGACAGCTGCAGCTCCAAGTCTTGACTCCTCGACAGAAATCGCTCATAGTCCTTTAGAGATAGACAGAGGGAGGCACAGGAGCAGAATGTGAGGATGAAAAGGCAGGCAGAGAAGTTGAGGTTTTTATAGAGTTAGTTTCAAAGACAGAAACTTACTCCAATAACGCTGAGGTTTTTTTTTTTTTTTTTTTTTTACCTGCAGCAAAATCCTGTCTTTTTCATTTTTTATTTGCTGCTCCATTTCTTCATAAAGGCGCTGAATTTCATCATCATGAGTTGCTGCTTTCCTGTGTTGGTGCAAGCAAATATATTATGAGAGAAGCGATTTACATATAATATGCATAATGTTCGTCTCATAGTGTAATTGGATAAGTACAGTAATACACTATGTAGACAAAAGCATGGGGACACACTGACTTCAGGTGTTTTCTTTTCTAAAAGAATCTCGTGCTACATTTTATTATTTTTTTTTAATACAAAACAATGCACAAGGCAGGCAAGACACATATGCACACATAATCAATATACTTGACTGAAAAGGTTTAGGGTTGAAGCCTGAGCTTATTTAGGCATCAGTACCTCAATGATGTATGAAAAATAAAATTAAAAAATACAATGCAAAAGTCGAAACCAAGACAACTGTCCAAATAGAACGCAACAAAGCGAGTCACTTTTTTCCTGTTCATTTCCTATTTTGACTTTTCTCTTTCTTTCTCCGTTTCACCCCCTCTCTTTCTACTGTTTTTTTCCTCTCTTTCTTCTCCTTCCCTCCTCCTCTTCTTTCTTTTTCCTTCTTTTATTTCCTTTCCCCTTGTTTCCCTTTTCTTCTGTTCATTCCTTTTTCTTCTATTCTCACTTCCCTTCTTTGCCCTATCCTCACTTTTACTCCTTTTTCTTTATTCTTCTGCCCCTTTATGAGGACGCTAAGAATAGTCAGATAAACAGCTTACAAAACAAACAAAAATAGTAAATTGATTAATCAATCAATCAATTAATTAATTGGTTATTAATGATATTAATAATAATAATAAATCAATTTAGTTGTGAGTTTTGTGAGCTCCAAAATTATAATGACAAATGTTACCAAAAAAAAGATTATTAGACCCTTGTTTTCTTCAAATTCTTGTTCATTTTAATACTTGGTAAAACTAAAGGTACATTTGTTTGGACAAATATGATAAATAGTTCAGAAGAGTTTAATTTCAGAGCTGAGGGGTTTGTCGTTCCGGGTACCACTTGTTATCATTATATTTATCCAAACAAATGTACCTTTAGTTGGACCAGTCATTAAAATGAACAAGAAATTGTACAAAACAAGGGGTGGTCTAATAATTTTTTCCATGACTGTACATCCAACCAAATACTTTATAGATCTTTTTCAGATGTGAGAAACTAAAGAACCTCTGTTGACGTCTAAAACATTCATGACTTCATCATGTGTTCACTGATATTTTCTGACCTTTTCAGAGCACTCTCCATCTCATTCTTCTCCTGGTTTGCCTCTATGATCTGGGACGTCACTCTGGCCAGGAAGTCCTCAAAATTAGACAACAGGTGCGGTTCATCCCGGCGGAGTTGAGCCCACAAACTGCGCACTTCAGCAGGACTGGTGATGAGGGAACATGTGTTACCCAGCGCAACGTCAAGATTATCAAGAGTGTTAATGTCATATGCAGTCTGTGTCATTTACTCCATTAGACATTCACCATCCTTTTGTGGAGTAAAATAGTAAAATAAAAAAAATAAATCAAATAAAAATTTGTAGCATAGCAATATTTAAATGCAATGACATCCAGAATGCAGAGGCAGCAGCTTACGTGTTATACTGTAGTGACTACCTACTGCCTAAGATAAAGTCTAATTATTACAGTAAACATTACATGAGTTAAATAGGACATTTTTGATGTGTCCTGTCAAACTAATTTCAGGAGGAGTTTTCAGGAAACGCACACAAAGTTATCCACAAACTGACAAATATAAATCAAATAATTCTGCATAAAGGTTGGCATAGGTCGTCAAAGTACTGTACTCCCATTCTGTACTTAAGTAGAAGTACAGCTGCTTGTGTGAAAAAATACTCTGGTAAAAGTAAAAGTACTGATTCAACTCCCTGACTAAAAAAAGTACAACTTCTCAATAGTAACAAATTAAATGGATGCTATGGATGAAATATATATTTAAGCAGGAAAAAAAAGGAAAATGTAAAAAAAATTTTAAAAAAATAAAAAATAAAATATATATATATATATATATATATATATATAAAACATTTAAAAGTGACTTACTGTGTAGATTATGTGTTTTATTGGGTCATGGTACTCATTTAATGGGTGTGGACAGGAAATTTAGGAAATATTCAAGTCATAAATTGGAGATATTTAAAAAAAAATCAAAATTGGGAGATAAAAAAGTCAAAATTCTGAGAAAAAAGTCAGAATTATGAGATAAGAAATGGATAATTATGAGATAAAAAGTCAAAATTATGATATAGTAAGTCACCATTTCTGATTTACGACTAATTTTTCCATACTGTCACATTTGTCTAGTTTGAAAAAGTAATGAGTCTATTCTGAGAATAAAGTACAGATATTTATACAAAAATGTAGGGAGTAAAGGTGAAAGGTTGCCAGAAAAATACTCAAGTAAAGTCCAGATACCTAAAATGTCTCCTGAAGTACAGTAAAGAAGTACTTTTACTAAGTTACTTCCCACCTCTGCAGGTTGGTGGAAAGTCCTGAAATACAGTAGAGGAAAAATGTTTTCAGACACCCTTGTAATTTTACACAATCTGAAATATTATCATGAAATGTTTTTGTATTTCAGTGGGTGACACAAACAAATGTCTTATTTTTTGTTAATTGTTAATACGAAAAAAACAAACAAATCTAAATTCATGATACTTTCAACATGTCATGTCCTGGGTCTGTTTCATTATCTACTAAAACATCCAGTTTTGACCTTAATACAACAGTGCAGAAGGGAGCATGTGGGTTTGGAGAATAGAACAATTCAATGACTGAAGGAGGATTCTTTTTTAGCTCATTCGAACAACGACGCGATGAGCTATTGCCATCGCGCTTCATCCGTCGTCGTTATCGTCCACAATTCACTAAAATCACTTCTCCCTTAATTCTCATTGGATTTCATTTCTGATTTTATAATGTATTGAATGACTCCCTTTTGTTGTTAGCAAAACATCTCAGCTGTGAGGTCCAGATGAGCACAGGGCCGTTTGCACTACATTTTGTTTCATGAAGAACAAGAAAACATGGGGTCATCGTGGGTGTGACATTCAAAATGAACATCACAGTATATGTAATAATATTCAGCCTGCATACATCATCCATTTTCCCAGCATTCATTATATTTTTGTAGTTAAAGTCTTCGAATAAATGTAACTCTCTCCATGCAGTTAAGTTCTTTAACAATCTCACACCATTGATCTAAAGTTGGACGATCTGGTTGCAGTTATGGCCGTCCTGCTACTTGCCAACAAGACCTTCAGTAAATATTTATCTTTGTGTAGAACTTTCTGTAGAAGTGCAGGGGGGGGGTTCCCACCACAACAGTATGTGACATCCACCTCGACTCCTGTTGCTTTGGGTGGAGTTCTTTGTTCAGTCATATCTTGAGTAAGATCTACTCTTTGTTTTTCTTTCAATGATACAACTCATTCTGCAAATAGACCTAAACTATGGTTCTTAATCACCACTTCACCGGTTCCCACACTGAGATGGTAGAGTGACAGTTTAGTGTTGCAATTCTTTTCTAAAGATTACATTTTAACGCAGACTCTTATGGTTTCAAACTGCATTAATAGTGTGACACTTTGATCCATTGACCCTGTATCAAAGTATTTGGAAAAAAATTTAAATAAAACAAAAAAAAACCTTACTAACCCCAGAGAACCTATTGTTCTGTAGATTTCCTGTCTACCTTGTAACTGCTAGTGCTACAGGCTATAATTATGTCCTCTATTATTATTGGCAATTTACACCTTGCCCAGGGACTACAATTGAAAACTAGCTTTCGAGCTAAAACTGGCACATTTACAGAAATGTTGATTAATGTGCATTGTCCCTGTTGAAATTAACTAATAAAATTAAATTAAAACTATTGTAAGTCATTTTGGATAAAAGCATCTGCCAAATGCAATGTAATATATATATATATATATATATATACTGTATATTTAAATTGTGACACTAAGACAAACAGGTAGGGCAGGTGCTTATATAAGAGAATGCTGTAGCTGGACAGTGTAAACTTGTTGCTCTTGTTTGGTTTGCACAGGTGATTAGAGTCTCAGGCCAAAATGACTGACTATGTACCCATAGGAAAACAGATATGAAGCCCACAGGCTGGTATAATAAACAAACTCTCACTCATGTACAAGTCATACTCACTCTTCAAAGACTCTGTTGGCTCCCAGATTCTCCATGAGCATGCAAAAGTGTTTCTCCTCTTCGTCCTGTGACATTTCCACGCCCTCCTCCACCCACTGGCTCTGGTACAGAACCTCTGGCGGGTTTTCGCCTGGGCTTCTGTCCTCCATGCTTCCCTCGAAAGAAATCTTCAGAAACTCACCTAGGAAAATCAGTCAACTTAGGTGCACATCAGGCTGACAGCGGTAGAAACAGACATAGAAACAGACTGAAAACCTACTAAAACCGGAGGAGAACTCGTCAAAGGTGAGGTATCCGTTGCCGTCAGAATCGAGGGTGTCAAATACGTTTTCCAGCTCCTCTGCGCTCAGAGGAAGCTCACTATTCAGCCTCTATTTAAGAAGACACAAAACACAGCTGCTGTTGGCAAGACCAGTGACTCAAGGGCATTGTACTGTAGCTATAACAACTGCTACTTGTACAAGAAGGACAGTGATTTACACAAAATGTAGCGACAGGGGAACAGTTGGTAGCTTTAGTCTATAGTTATTATAAGACAGACAGATGGGTAGATAGACAGATAGACAGACAGATAGATTGATAGTTATAAAAAAAGACATCAAACATAATAGTTATGCAATGAAGTACCAACTTCTGTGTGCATCATGTGACTAAAACAGACAGAAAAGAAAACAGAATGAATATATAAACGCACGGTTTTAGTCAGTACAATGACATAGATATTAATGTGAAGACTGAAGTTATTATCAAGAAAACAGAAAATAAATGATGGATGGATGAATGAATGGATGAAGGAATGAATGAATGAATTGAATGAACTTTATTTTGGTTGTCCACATAAAAAAAAAAAAAAACAATAAAAAGCTTGAGATTAAAATGATTTATAACCAAAAACGGGTTAGGCAGAAGCAATGCTTTTTTAAGATCACTTCTGCCAATGGATAAACACCAGCTCTGAAATTAAACTATAACTAAACTGTACCTTAAGTTGTACCACTGATGTGGAAATATTTCAGTCCAATTAAGAACGAAGCTGGAATCAGAATAATATTTTGGGAAAGTAATGAGTTTAATTCAAGACTACACACACACACACACACACACACACACACACACACACACACACGTATGTGGAGAGATCTCTGCCAGACCAAGGAGAGACACAAGTACTTATGCAGATACAACTGGCCATTGAAAGGAGACACAAGGATTCGGGTAGGTGTCATAACCAGACCCCCAACTGGCAACAGAAGGAGACACAGGGGGTCATCGAGGTGTGATAACCAGACCCCCTCTTACTGTTGCTTAAACATGTCCTGGGTTAAACACAATCAACAAACCACTCTAAGATGTGATTTACAAAGACAAAGTAATAATACAAAGAATAAAGAAATAATAAAATGTTAAGACCCAGTATAATACCATTACACCACGCATGAAAATTAAAGAACACGAGTGGTCTAATAATTTAGGACTTAGTACTGGGTTGCATAACTATTGTTTTAATTAATTTTGATGATCTAACAATTGTTTTCATGACTGTATGTGTCTGATTCAAATGTACATGCCACAGAAGAACAGTTAGAAAAAAAAACAAAATTCCTGAATCATCTCCAAAGTCACTTGGAGACGTTTGTCCTAAAAGCCAACAAAGCCACACCTCTGTTAGCAGCTTAGCTTTTATATCATGTTTACACGGCGCCAGATGCAGACCGAGGCCACCCGTACAACCCAGGACAAGGACAGAGAAGGGATATCATCTGTGTAACGGTATCAGCTGTTCTTGTAAAATGTGTTATCGGGCCTGAACATATTCCTTATGTCAGCAGACGGACAGCTTGTTGGAAACAGAGGCGTGAAAGAAGAAAAAAAAAACACTTTAAAGCTTGGTCGACAGTGTTCTGTTAAATAATGTTACATACGTTGGCAGCGTCAATGTTTTCAGGGGCAGTTTGCGCTCTTACGCACTGATGTTGATATAAACGGCGCTGAGTGGAATGGACCACTGTCTAGATCTACCCATAATTTCCAACCCATTGGCAAACGCCAGATCAAAGCTTCCCTTCAAGGTATTTATGCCTGTCAGAAAGAGAGAGAGAGAGAGAGAGAGAGAGAGAGCCAACAAGAGGTTGATCAAAGGGCCGGTCATGGCAGAGATGAATATCCAAGGGGGAAATCTGCACAATAATGTGAGTGGTTTGGATGACAAAGCTTCTGCATGTCTGTGTGTGTTCACCTCACGCAGAAACACCGTCGCTCAAACAGTCCCTTTTATGCCCGTCTGAATAAGACACATCTACTCTGGCTCCAATCTGTGGCTTGTTTAGCATTATTAATGAGTGAATAGAACAGAGCCGTAATTTATTCTCATTCTGGGTGAATAATGAGTTGTCCTTTAACACAAATACATCTGTAATTATTTCACTTTACATCACTGTGCCCTGAAATGTGTGAATGCTCTGTGAACACTCTACTCTCGTTCAGTTTTTCTACAGATCTTTAAATTATGAGTCTTAAGTGTAGCTGGCTACTAACGTGCCTGTGCTTTTTTTTATTATTATTATTATTGTCTTCTTGTGCAGTATTCAAAACTGATGAATACTGTGGTATCTCAACTTACATAATTAATTTGTTCCATAAGTGTTGTCGTACTGGAAATTTTTCGTAAATAAGAGACGGCTTTTACAGGTAAAAGGCCTGATTTGTTTCGAGCCCCCCCCCCCAATACTACCACTCAAACCCTTTAAAAATTCTACTTGGATTTTTTTTAAAGCCGCCGATATTTGGAGCCAATTCAGATTTTATTTTCTCTGTCAAATGAAAACAAGTGTAAGAAAATAGTCTATAATTTCAATTAATAAATAGAAGTAAAAATACACCTTCACTTCTTTCTTCTCTTTTTTTCTTGTTATTTTCTCTCCTTTTTTGTTTTCTTTCCCTCTTTTTCTTTTCCTCCTTCTTTTGTCACAAAACAGTGGAGTTATGTTTTTCACCAGGGTTTGTTTGTTTGTCTGTCTCTTAGCCTGATAACTCAAAAAGTTCTGAATGAAGTTGGCTGAAATTTTCAGGAAATGTTGATACTGGCAAAAGGAACAAGTGATAAAAGTTTGGCGCTGATCAGTGGGGGGGGGGGGGGGGGTGGGAGTGGGGGTGAGTGATTTGCCTTGGCAGAGTCTGTGCTCCGTGAGTGCCTTTTTTATTTAGTTTCCTCTTTTTGCTTCACCTGTCAGTAAATCATATGAGGGAAAAAAAATCTGTATTTTGGCCAACGCAACAGGCCGATACAAGAAAAACGTGGAAATATTGGACTGGTATATTGACCAATTGATATATCAGTCTATCAATAATATGGAACAATGGATTTGTTGTATTTTTTTCTTTTGTTTGATGTTTACAGAAATTAACTATTGAATAAACAACTACTTTATGAGAGTATGACATGCTTCTTGTGTTAATAAAGCTAGTTTTTGATTACATTAAGCTGCTACTGACAGTGTGTGCATGTGTATTATGATGATGATGATGATGATGATGATGTCTGAAATGTCAACGTCTGTGCTTTTTTTTTGTTGTTTCTATACTCTTCTATACTCCACTGAAACTAAATAAATGTACATTTGTTTGGACAACACTGATATCTATCCAGTTTCTATTTTTTCTTGACAACAAAATCACTTCAGTTCTTACATCGATATCTATGTCGTACTGACAAAAACAGTGCTTTTATTCATTCCATGTTTTCTTTTCTGTCTGTTTTAGTTATAGGATAAACACAGGACTTGATGCTGATTGCATAACCATTGTTTTTCATGACTTTGTATAATCTTTTTTTTCTGTGACCGTATGTCTGTCTGTCTGTCTGTCTATCAGTTCAGTTCAGATCTGCACTGTGTTTTTTAAACCTGAAGTTTTTATCTGTTTTATCTATTTATGTTTTTTGGTCTTTTTTTAATTTCATGCTTCTACTCTTTATTGCTGCTGTTAATGTATTCTCGTAAAGCACTTAGCATTACCTTGCACATGAAATGTCTAAACTAAATAAACCTGTCTTTCCTTGACCATCTATCTCTGGTACATTCAGTGTTCAACAGTCTACAGATGATGGACATAAATCCATGCAACACTGATAATTTGCTATTAAGTCAGTCTATAACCTCGTAAACAGAGTACAATTGTATTTTTATGTAACTTGTGCAAACACTTAATCAAAATATGTGCCTTCTTTAAAAGGCATATGTACAACAAATGTGTTTTGCGATGCGTAATAGCTGTTTTCAGAGCTGCGCACTCACCTGCATGTCGCGCCGAGTGATGAAGCCCTTGTTTTCAATGTCACAGATCTGGAAGAACTCAAGGATAGTGCTTTGTCCCACGTCTCCATTCTCACTCTTCCTCCAGTCATTCTCACATCTGAATGCCTCCTCAATACTTCCGTTCCTTCGCCGTGCGGTTCTGGCCATAGTGGCGACGGCGGCACTGGTCGTGGCACAGGCAGCGCTGAAAGCTGCCATGGTTATCTGGGAGTTTGTTGATATAAGAGCAAGTTCCGTTTCGCCTCACATGATCCAAGTTAAGGTAAAGGTGTGAAGGAAAAGGATCCTGGAGCGTCTGGCTGGCGTACATCAGAGGCTCCCACCAATGTCAGCGCCTGTCATCTCTTAGCAACCAAACACTTCTTTAATTAGTCCCTGAAAACCTGGAGAGAGAGAGAGAGAGAGAGAGAGAGAGAGAGAGAGAGAGAGAAAGACAGGAGGAGACTTCAGTTTAAATCAGTACAGCACCTCCCAATGGAATATATGGCATAATTATTCAATAAATAAACTGTATCAAACACAGAGTATTCCAGCTGTTAAAAAAACAATGACACCACTTTTTACACTTCCTTTCTTTCCCTTTATATCATTCTCTCAAAGCATATGCAGCAATCAGCCAGCAGTCAAACATACTTTACTGTGTACATTTAAAGCAACTGCTTCTCTTCTCAGTCACTATAAAAATGATGGCTCATACTTGTTGGGAAAACTCAAAAGTGAAAATCAACAGGAGACATGATGACAAGTATTCTGTCTTGGAAATATTGACTGATCTGAGGGGAGGGTTTCATAGAGATTGCAGTTCTCGGTGCGCTGGTTTGGAAGACTGCCTTCTGGACACTATCGTGCACAATTGAATTATGAACATAGTGGTAGACAGTGTGTGAGGTGACCCACACAAATACAGATATGGAATAAGGCACACGGACAGGAACCGGCAGGGTTACAGACATTCAGGAGGTCTCTGGGGTTTCAGTTTTGTTTCATAAATTAAATTTTATTTTGTATTCAGAGATGAAAAATTTATGTAAAGGTTTTTCGTTACTTGGATTATTCGTTAGCTGGGTCTTTCATAAGTTGAGGTACATATATATATATATATATATATATATATACAATGAGCTACTTTTGTTGTTATTATAATATTTGTTCAAACAAATGTACCTTTAGGGGTAGCAGGCATTAAATTGACAAATTTTTTTATGAAAAACAAGGGTGGTCTAATCATTTTTTCCCGTAACTGTACGGTATATGTCATACGTGGAAGGTGGTGTATAAACATTGCGTAATATCTTGCATGACAAACCACATGAGGAAAGTCACAATCCTTGGTGAGCAACCCAACAAGAACATAAGACAGGAAATAAGAAGGAGAACTGAGTTGAATTGCTGTTTAGAATTAATAATGATCCGTTATATCCTCATGGTTCACACTATAATAAACAACTGGTTATAATGTTATCTAATCTGTACTGTAGAGTCTATCCTGTTGGATAAAAGCCACACAGGTTTTATGGCTATTTACTTTCACAGCTGGTAGGTGCCTCATGATATGTGGCAAATGGCAAGAAGTTAGAGTACGACAGTGTTTTTCAAACTGTTTACATGTGGAGTACCATCTGAAATAGATTTTATTTTAGCCAAGCACCCCCAACACATCCTTTTGATTGAAAGAAATCTAGCAAAAATTGTTCCTGCGTGTGCCAAATATAGTTTATATTTAAAAATAAAATGTAAACACCACATATTTAGGCTCAAGAGTTTGTAAAAAAAAAAACCCCAAACAAACAAACAAACAAAAAACAAGAAATAATGTCTGCAAAATACAAACTATTTCATTCAGAAGAAAAAATAAATAAATTGGTCATTAATTAATAAATTAACATTTCATCAACATTCATGAAAAAACATTCATAAGAAGGTCAGGTTACACATAAATATATAGAAGGACTGAAAAATAAATTTAAAAAAAAGAGGCTGAAATATCTTACATTTCAGTATGCTGCACTTATATGTCTGGGCAAATAAAGAAAGTGTAAAAGAGAGGAGTAAGTAAAGCAACTGATGCTGCTAGCTTATTTGCATTTTCATCAAATTAGTTTAATGGCTGAAACTGAAACTCAGAGCACGCTGAAATACTCATCCACAAAAATGAGCAGACAATACGCAATAGTCCTGATTAGACAGTATTAGCACATTAGGTCAGAAAAATGAGTGTCAGTCTTAAATAAGTAAAACACAGATTTAGGATTACATATATTATTAGTGTGGCCTGAGGAAATGAAAGGTTATTTTTCAAAAATGTAAAGATTAGTTGTATTTCTATATTTTGGGATTGTAATTGTCTCTGTCCATCATGTTTTATTGTAATTTATACCATTTTGGGATTATAATTTTATCATGCATTTGATTGTCTTTTGTGAAGTAGACAAAAAAAGTATTCATAGGTTGCAGAGGTGGTAAAAGTACTCACATTCTGTACTTAAGTAGAAGTACAGCTTCTTGTGTGAAAAAATACTCTCATAAAATACTACATAAGTAAAAGTTTTTAAAAAAGTACAACTTCTCAATTGTAATGAAGTAAAAAGTGGAACAATTTTTTTTGTCATGAACACAATAATACTTAACCAGGAAAAATCATTAAAGTTTAAAAAATATCTCAAATAAATCCTTTAAATGTGAGTTACTGTGTTGAAAATGTGTTTGACACAGTTACTCAGTTTAATGGGTATGGGCACAAAATTTAGGATTTTTTGTAAGTCACAATTGAGCTAAAAAGTCATCATGAGATTTTAAAAAAGTTACACAAATATGACAGTTAAACAAAAAAATGCACAGTTTTAAGAGAAAAAGTCCAAATTTAAGATAAAATGTGAAATTATAACATTAAAAGTAAAAATTGTGAGATAAATTATCAAAATTTTATGGTAAAAAGTAACCAAAATTGTCAGATAATATACATATAACTATCATATATAAAGCCACAGTTCCTCTCCACTGATTTTCCATCTGAAGTGACTTATTTTTCACACTGTCACAACTGTTTAGTTTGAAAAAAGTAACGAGTCTATTTTGAGAATGTAAGGAGTATAAAGTACAGATATTTATGTAAAAATGTAGTGAGCAAAAGTAAAAAGTTGCCAGTTACAGTTACACCTCTGAGAATACTTTTTCAGTGAATGCAATATATTGTCTGGTGTTTCTGAATTAAATAACTACTGTACTGTGAATAAATAGGCATTAAAAAACCTCCCGTATCAAAACATTCATGTAGGTTTGGTGTCCTTATATTTCATAACGCCTCCTTTCATATCTTTAATGTCTATTTAAAGATCTTCCACTTCCTGTTGAGATGACGCGACCACTATGACACAGGTTTCATTCGAACAATTACAGACAGCCATGTGTAGGTGAACTGTTATGGCGTTAAAATAATAAAACTGAAGATTTACTGCACACAAAAATACTACTACTACTACTACTACTACTACTACTACTAGTAATAATAGTAAAACAACTGAAACCAGCGGAGTTAAAAATGATAAAGACGAAGGTAATTCCACCCAAAACCCGTGCAAAGAGGCAGAAAAAAAACGCACTTCCTTCTTCATTCTTATACTTTTTTCCCTATTTTGTAACTTGTTGCGACAGGCCAGTGACGGTGTTTAACTTTATCAGACAGTTTGACAGTCAATGTTAGCTAGCAACACTTCACATTAGCTAAAACAGCAATAAATGCAGGTTCATATACCTGCCATGTTACTTCAATTTACATCATTACTGGCGTAATTAGGCCTGGAAATAAATGAAATACATACCAGTGAAAGAGTAAAACGGAGAATTCAGGTGGGAATAAGTCATTAAGTTTGTTTGGAGAAACGGAGGACTCTGGTGAAGCTCACTGTTTACACGCGTTAACTCGTGTGAGTAGAGGAATTTGACAACAGTGACTGGGTAAACTTAAAGGGCGGGGCTTCAGTCAATTCATCGTTGGTAACCATAGCAGCGAACACCCGGAAGTTCACGCGCACAGACACGGATACATAGTTTCGCGGTGACGTCACTTCACCCAGTAACGCATGCTGCCACTTTAAAAGGGCAAAATAACAGCACAGCAACCACTGCGTGAACTACACTGCACCATCCTGCACACTTAAAACTTCCTGTAAAATATCCAAATCTTGTACAGCCTTCAGGTGCAATAATCATGCATGGATGGAGGAGAAGGTGTCTTTTTGGATGAGTGCCAATTATCTTTTATTGAACCCTGAAAAAACTGAAGTCGTTATAATTGGTCCTAAAAATGCGAGAGACTCCCTAACTGTCCAGATAGTTACTCTGGACAACTGAAGTGTAACACCCAGTGCCACAGTTAAAAATTTAGGAGTCTTATTTGATCAAGATCTTTCATTCAAAATGCACATTAACCAAACATGCAGAACAGCCTTCTTTCACCTGCGCAACATTAGCCAAATTTAGGAATATTCTGTCTAAAACGACTGCAGAAAAATTAATTCATGCATTTGTTACATCACGATTAGATTATTGTAACTCCTTACTTGTAGCGTGTCCTAAATATTCCATAAAAAGCTTCAACTGGTTCAAAATGCAGCAGCAAGATTATTAACAGGATCAAATAGAAGAGAACACATCACCCCTGTGCTCCAAACCCTTCACTGGCTACCAGTTGAGTCTAGAATTGAATTTAAAATCCTCCTCCTTACATATAAAACCATTAATGGTATGGGCCCCTCTTATCTTAAAGATGATCTGGTTCCGTACCAACCCAAAAGAAACCTTCGTTCTTAGAATGCAGGTTTATTGAAAGTTCCTTGGGTTTCTAAAAGTACAGTAGGAGCTAGAGCCTTTAGTTATCAGGCCCCCTTTAATATTAAAGACACCGAAACAGTCTCTACATTTAAAATTAGGCTGAAAACATTCCTGTTTGAGAAAGACTATGGTCAGGTTAGTTAAAAATTATGTGACTCATATATCATGTATAAGTGATGTATGAGTCACAGTTCAGTCTAGGCTGCCCTAGGAGTTAGAATGCTGGGGGAAGTACAGACACTGAGTTCTTTCTTCTCTTTCTCTCTCTCACACCTGTTTCTGTAATTTTTACAAACTATCTTTCATACCAAGTCTGTTCATGACGAGTCACCTGGTGCCCCCCCCCCCCCCCCCCCTGGTGCCCCCCCCCTGGTGCCCCCCCCCCTATGTTTGCTCGGAGCATTTTGTCAGTTGGAGGTCTCGCTCCATGACTATTTTAGTATCTAAAAACATTTTTTATTCATGACATTTAGATAGAGGCATGTTAGTATTTTTTTGTAATCGCTAATATGTCTATTTCTTCTAACACCAGCTAAAATGTTACCTGCAAGGCCTAACCTACAATGAATGGTTTTTCATCTTTATTTGATTTTTATTTATGAGTCCTATTTTATATTATATGTTTTATATTTATATTAACCCATCCTGACTGAAAAAGCAACATAAATTAAAACTGCAAGCAATCTCAAAGGCCTTCGCCATCCCTCGCGACCTCCTCCCCACGCAATGCCTGAGTCAAATTTCAGCCAAATTGGTGTTTGTATGTCTGAGCTGAAGCAATTTATGTAGTGGTAATTTTTCCCGAAATCTTCAAAAATTTTGCAACAGCGTAGCACAAAAATGATGCAACTTTTCCAAATAAATTGGATATCTTTTGATGTCCCACTTGCCTAGATCGTCTTAAATGGTTTTGAGCTCATTTGGCCCAACGGCCAAGGAGGAGATAGATAAATTCCAATGACAACAAAAATGACAACTCAAAATTAAAAAAAATTCAATCCAAGATGACGGACTTCCTGTTGGTTTATAAGTGTGGTCATCATAAGGTTTTTTTGTTCATCATCATATGAGAAACACATGTACCTATTTTCATAGCTCTACCTTCGCAAGGGCATGATCTGGCCTAATACAAACTGTTTAACCTTTTCTACGGGCAGCCATTGTAGTAAAAGTACATTTCTAGGGGGCCCTGTAGTACAAATTCAGAATGTCTTTAGTTAAATGGATGTAGACCTGGGAGATAGACGTCTGTGTCAAATTTCAACCAAATCAGTGTTCGTATGTCCGAGCTGAATTAGTTTATATAGTGGTAATTTTTCCTGAAATCTTCGCAAAATTAGCAACAGCGTAGCACAAAAATGATGCAACTTTTCCAAATAAATCGGAAAGGTTTTGATCTCCTACTTGTGTAGATCATGTTCCCTGATTTTGAGCTCATTTGGCCCAACGGCCTAGGAGGAGATGATGACGATGACAGCAGAAACAATGACTCAAAAATTTTCAAATTTCAATCCAAGATGGCAGATTTCCTGTTGGTTTATGGGCGTGGTCATTATTAGGTTTTTTATTCATCATCATATGCCGAACACGTGTACTGATTTTCCTAGATCTAACTTCACCAGGGCGTGATCTGGTCTAATACAAACTATTTCACCTCTTCTAGTGGGCGCTGTAGACACAATTCTTTACTGACTTTTATGAAACCTATAAATACTCGCAATTTTTCACACTTCTGATGTGTGTGCAAAATTCAGAGAGTTTTCATGAATGTTCAGGGAGTCAAATTCTCTCCCTCCCGGCCGGCCCGGCCCGCGCCGGCGCGCGCCCACTCTCCCTCCCGGCCGGCCCGGCCCAGCCCGGCCCAGCCCAGCCCAGCCCGCGCGCCCACTCTCCCTCCCGGCCGGCCCGGCCCGCGCCCACTCTCCCTCCCGGCCGGCCCGCGCGCACGCGCCCACTCTCCCTCCCGGCCGGCCCGGCCCAGCCCAGCCCGCGCGCCCACTCTCCCTCCCGGCCGGCCCGGCCCAGCCCAGCCCGCGCGCCCACTCTCCCTCCCGGCCGGCCCGGCCCGCGCCCACTCTCCCTCCCGGCCGGCCCGGCCCAGCCCAGCCCGCGCGCCCACTCTCCCTCCCGGCCGGGCCCGGCCCAGCCCAGCCCGCGCGCCCACTCTCCCTCCCGGCCGGCCCGGCCCAGCCCAGCCCGCGCGCCCACTCTCCCTCCCGACCGGCCCGCGCGCACATGCCCACTCTCCCTCCCGACCGGCCCGCGCGCACATGCCCACTCTCCCTCCCGGCCGGCCCGCGCGCACATGCCCACTCTCCCTCCCGGCCGGCCCGCGCGCCCACTCTCCCTCCCGGCCGGCCCCGCGCGCCCACTCTCCCTCCCGGCTGGCCCGCGCGCATGCGCCCACTCTCCCTCCCAGCCGGCCCGCGCGCACGCGGCCACTCTCCCTCCCGGCCCGGCCCAGCCCAGCCCAGCCCACGCGCCCACTCTCCCTCCCGGCCCAGCCCAGCCCGCGCGCCCACTCTTCCTCCCGGCCCAGCCCAGCCCGCGCGCCCACTCTCCCTTCCGGCCGGCCCGGCCCGCGCCCACTCTCCCTCCCGGCCGGCCCGAGCGCGCGCGATTTTTAGTGTGGTTTGTTTGTTAGATTTTTAGTGTTTTTTAGCTTTGTTTGTTTGTTGGATTTTTAGTGTTTTTTAGTGTCGTTTGTTGGATTTTTAGTGTTTTTAGTGTTTGTTGGATTTTTAGTGTTTTTTAGTGTTTGTTTGTTGGATTTTTAGTGTTTTTTAGTGGTGTTTGTTGGTTTTTTAGTGTTTTTAGTGTTGTTTGAAGGATTTTGTTTTTTTAGTGTTATTTGTTTGTTGGATTTTTAGTGTTTTTTAGTGTTGTTTGTTTGTTGGTTTTTTAGTGTTTTTTAGTGTTTGTTTGTTGGATTTTTAGTGTTTTTAGTGTTTGTTGGATTTTTAGTGTTTTTTAGTGTTACTTTTGTTTGTTGGATTTTTAGTGTTTTTTAGTGTCGTTTGTTGGATTTTTAGTGTTTTTAGTGTTATTTGTTTGTTGGATTTTTAGTGTTTTTTGGTGTTGTTTGTTGGATTTTTAGTGTTTTTTGGTGTTATTGTTTGTTGGATTTTTAGTATTTTTAGTTTTGTTTGTTGGATTTTTTGTGTTAGTTCTTTTTTTGTTGGATTTTTAGTGTTTTTTAGCTTTGTATGTTTGTTGGATTTTTAGTGTTTTTTAGTGTTATTTGTTTGTTGGATTTTTAGTGTTTTTTGGTGTTGTTTGTTGGATTTTGTGTTTTTTAATGTTATTGTTTGTTGGATTTTTAGTATTTTTAGTTTTGTTTGTTGGATTTTTTGTGTTTTTTAGTGCTGTTTTTTGGATTTTTATTTTTTTTAGTGATAGTTGTTTGTTGGATTTTGTGTTTTTCCGTGTTAGTTGGACTTTTAGTGATTTTTAGTGTGGTTTGTTTGTTGGATTTTTAGTGTTTTTTTAGTGTTGTTTGTTTGTTGGTTTTTTAGTGTTTGTTTGTTGGATTTTTAGTGTTTTTAGTGTTTGTTGGATTTTTAGTGTTTTTTTAGTGTTTGTTTGTTGGATTTTTAGTGTTTTTTTAGCTTTGTTTGTTTGTTGGATTTTTAGTGTTTTTTAGTGTCGTTTGTTGGATTTTTAGTGTTTTTTAGTGTTATTTGTTTGTTGGATTTTTTATGTTTTTTCGTGTTAGTTTGTTGGACTTTTAGTGATTTTTAGTGTGGTTTGTTTGTTGGATTTTTAGTGTTAGTTCTTTGTTTGTTGGATTTTTTGTGTTTTTAGTGTTGTTTGTTGGATTTTGTGTTTTTTTAGTGTTGTTTGTTTGTTGGACTTTTAGTGATTTTTGGTGTGGTTTGTTTGTTGGATTTTTAGTGTTTTTTAGCTTTGTTTGTTTGTTGGATTTTTAGTGTTTTTTTAGTGTCGTTTGTTGGATTTTTAGTGTTTTTAGTGTTGTTTGTTGGATTTTTAGTGTTTTTTGGTGTTGTTTGTTGGATTTTGTGTTTTTTAATGTTATTGTTTGTTGGATTTTTAGTGTTTTTTAGTGTCGTTTGTTAGATTTTTAGTGTTTTTTAGTGTTGTTTGTTTGTTGGATTTTTAGTGTTTTTAGTGTTTGTTGGATTTTTAGTGTTTTTTAGTGTTTGTTTGTTGGATTTTTAGTGTTTTTTTAGCTTTGTTTGTTTGTTGGATTTTTAGTGTTTTTTAGTGTCGTTTGTTGGATTTTTAGTGTTTTTTAGTGTTATTTGTTTGTTGGATTTTTTATGTTTTTTCGTGTTAGTTTGTTGGACTTTTAGTGATTTTTAGTGTGGTTTGTTTGTTGGATTTTTAGTGTTAGTTCTTTGTTTGTTGGATTTTTTGTGTTTTTTAGTGATCGTTGCTTGTTGGATTTTTAGTGTTTTTTAGTGTTAGTTTTGTTTGTTGGATTTTTAGTGTTTTTTAGTGTTTGTTTGTTGGATTTTTAGTGTTTTTTTAGCTTTGTTTGTTTGTTGGATTTTTAGTGTTTTTTAGTGTTAGTTTTGTTTATTGGATGTTTAGTGTCGTTTGTTGGATTTTTAGTGTTTTTTAGTGTTTGTTGGATTTTTAGTGTTTTTAAGTGTTACTTTTGTTTGTTGGATTTTTAGTGTTTTTTAGTGTCGTTTGTTGGATTTTTAGTGTTTTTAGTGTTGTTTGTTGGATTTTTCGTGTTAGTTCTTTGTTTGTTGGATTTTTAGTGTTTTTTAGTGATCGTTTTTTGTTGGATTTTTAGTGTTTTTTAGTGTTAGTTTTGTTTGTTGGATTTTTAGTGTTTTTTAGTGTTATTTGTTTGTTGGATTTTTTGTGTTTTTTAGTGATCGTTTTTTGTTGGATTTTTAGTGTTTTTTAGTGTTAGTTTTGTTTAGTGGATTTTTAGTGTTTTTTGTTGAATTTTGTGGTTTTTTAGTGGTAGTTTTTTGGATTTTTAGGTTTTTTTAGTGATCGTTGTTTGTTGGATTTTGTGTTTTTTCGTGTTAGTTGTTTGTTGGACTTTTAGTGATTTTTAGTGTGGTTTGTTTGTTGGATTTTTAGTGTTTTTTAGTGTCGTTTGTTGGATTTTTAGTGTTTTTAGTGTTTGTTGGATTTTTAGTGTTTTTTAGTGTTTGTTTGTTGGATTTTTAGTGTTTTTTTAGCTTTGTTTGTTTGTTGGATTTTTAGTGTTTTTTAGTGTTATTTGTTTGTTGGATTTTTTATGTTTTTTTCGTGTTAGTTTGTTGGACTTTTAGTGATATTTAGTGTGGTTTGTTTGTTGGATTTTTAGTGTTAGTTCTTTGTTTGTTGGATTTTTTGTGTTTTTAGTGTTGTTTGTTGGATTTTGTGTTTTTTTAGTGTTGTTTGTTTGTTGGACTTTTAGTGATTTTTGGTGTGGTTTGTTTGTTGGATTTTTAGTGTTTTTTAGCTTTGTTTGTTTGTTGGATTTTTGGTGTTTTTTAGTGTCGTTTGTTGGATTTTTAGTGTTTTTTGGTGTTGTTTGTTGGATTTTGTGTTTTTTAATGTTATTGTTTTTTGGATTTTTAGTGTTTTTTAGTGTCGTTTGTTGGATTTTTTAGTATTTTTAGTTTTGTTTGTTGGATTTTTTGTGTTTTTTAGTGTTAGTTTTGTTTAGTTGATTTTTAGTGTTTTTAGTGTTGTTTGTTGGATTTTTAGTGTTAGTTCTTTGTTTGTTGGATTTTTTGTGTTTTTTAGTGATCGTTGCTTGTTGGATTTTTAGTGTTTTTTAGTGTTAGTTTTGTTTGTTGGATTTTTAGTGTTTTTTTAGTGTTTGTTTGTTGGATTTTTAGTGTTTTTTAGCTTTGTTTGTTTGTTGGATTTTTAGTGTTTTTTAGTGTTAGTTTTGTTTATTGGATTTTTAGTGTCGTTTGTTGGATTTTTAGTGTTTTTTAGTGTTTGTTTGTTGGATTTTTAGTGTTTTTAAGTGTTACTTTTGTTTGTTGGATTTTTCGTGTTAGTTCTTTGTTTGTTGGATTTTTAGTGTTTTTTTAGTGATCGTTTTTTGTTGGATTTTTAGTGTTTTTTAGTGATCGTTTTTTGTTGGATTTTTAGTGTTTTTTAGTGTTAGTTTTGTTTGTTGGATTTTTAGTGTTTTTTAGTGTTATTTGTTTGTTGGATTTTTTGTGTTTTTTAGTGATCGTTTTTTGTTGGATTTTTAGTGTTTTTTTAGTGTTAGTTTTGTTTAGTGGATTTTTAGTGTTTTTTGTTGAATTTTGTGGTTTTTTAGTGGTAGTTTTTTGGATTTTTAGGTTTTTTTAGTGATCGTTGTTTGTTGGATTTTGTGTTTTTTCGTGTTAGTTGTTTGTTGGACTTTTAGTGATTTTTAGTGTGGTTTGTTTGTTGGATTTTTAGTGTTTTTTAGTGTCGTTTGTTGGATTTTTAGTGTTTTTTAGTGTTTGTTGGATTTTTAGTGTTTTTTAGTGTTTGTTTGTTGGATTTTTAGTGTTTTTTTAGCTTTGTTTGTTTGTTGGATTTTTTAGTGTTTTTTAGTGTTATTTGTTTGTTGGATTTTTTATGTTTTTTCGTGTTAGTTTGTTGGACTTTTAGTGATTTTTAGTGTGGTTTGTTTGTTGGATTTTAGTGTTAGTTCTTTGTTTGTTGGATTTTTGTGTTTTTAGTGTTGTTTGTTGGATTTTGTGTTTTTTTAGTGTTGTTTGTTTGTTGGACTTTTAGTGATTTTTGGTGTGGTTTGTTTGTTGGATTTTTAGTGTTTTTTAGCTTTGTTTGTTTGTTGGATTTTTGGTGTTTTTTAGTGTCGTTTGTTGGATTTTTAGTGTTTTTTGGTGTTGGTTTGTTGGATTTTGTGTTTTTTAATGTTATTGTTTGTTGGATTTTTAGTGTTTTTTAGTGTCGTTTGTTGGATTTTTAGTGTTTTTTGGTGTTGTTTGTTGGATTTTGTGTTTTTTAATGTTATTGTTTTTTGGATTTTTAGTGTGTTTTTTAGTGTCGTTTGTTGGATTTTTAGTATTTTTAGTTTTGTTTGTTGGATTTTTTGTGTTTTTTTAGTGTTAGTTTTGTTTAGTGATTTTTAGTGTTTTTAGTGTGTTTGTTGGATTTTTAGTGTTAGTTCTTTGTTTGTTGGATTTTTTGTGTTTTTTAGTGATCGTTGGCTTGTTGGATTTTTAGTGTTTTTTAGTGTTAGTTTTGTTTGTTGGATTTTTAGTGTTTTTTAGTGTTTGTTTGTTGGATTTTTAGTGTTTTTAGCTTTGTTTGTTTGTTGGATTTTTAGTGTTTTTTAGTGTTAGTTTTGTTTATTGGATTTTTAGTGTCGTTTGTTGGATTTTTAGTGTTTTTTAGTGTTTGTTTGTTGGATTTTTAGTGTTTTAAGTGTTACTTTTGTTTGTTGGATTTTTAGTGTTTTTTAGTGTCGTTGTTGGATTTTTAGTGTTTTTTAGTGTTGTTTGTTGGATTTCTTCGTGTT
>CM035788.1:9075132-9080132 GCA_020466265.1 Siphamia tubifer
CACTGTTCTGTCTGTAAGGATCCACACATTGTTTCAGTTTGTTCAAATATTCATGTGACATAAGCAGCTAAAGGTTGACGTGTAATTTAAAGCTGTTCTGTAATCAGGACCCCAGGACACTCCTACATGTGGGTTTGTAAAGTTACTCTGAATCTAATTTGCAGCTTTTTTCTCAGCACAAAGACTGGACGTTAAAGTGAAAAAGCTGCGGCTGATTTGATGGAGGGAACAAACTGAAACTGTGACTGTTGATGTAATGAATCACACCTGTACGTCTAACGTTGACAGTTTGAAAAATGATTTTCCACAACGTCAGTAAAGTGGGGAAACATTTTCAGCTGTTATTGGGACAGGCTGTTTATTTGTTCACTGCTTTTTGTCTTCATGTGATTGTCATATTTTAACTTTTGGACAAATTGAAGAAGAAAATAAAAGGCTTTTACATATTTGAGAAGGCTTGAAACACACGCACGCACGCACGCACGCACACACACACACACACACACAAACACACACAAACACACACAAACACACACACACACATATATATGCTGGTGTTAATGGCAGATCTGTACATGTGTTTTCAAGATTTTTTGCACTAATATAAAGCGTCCAGAAAAGCACTATACAAATAAAATTTATTATTATTATTATTATTATTATTATTATTATTATTATTATTATTATTATTATTTATGTATTTTTTATTAATAATAACTAAGGCTATGTCCTGGTGAAATTAATATTATTTCTTCCATGGCAAATAAAAAAAAAGGGAGGGAAGTAACTATATAAATATATGTACTGCGTTTATGATTTTTTGCACTAATGTAAAGCGTCTTTGAGTGTCCAGAAAAGCACTATACAAATTCAATTTATTATAATTATAATTATTGTTATTATTATTATTATTAGTAGTAGTATTACTATTATTATTAATAACTAAGGCTATGTTCTGGTTAGATTAATATTATTTCTTCCATGGCAAATAACAAAAGGCAGTTTTAGTTTTTACTTTATTACAACAGAGTAATTGTAATAGTTGTATTTTTTTTTAATTTTATTTACATTTTTTACTGAAGTAAAGGAGTTGAATCAGTACTTTTACCAGAGTATTCTTTCCACATAAGTATTTGTATTTAATTCCAGAACATCCGTACTTTCCCACACAGAAGGTTCTGGTTAAAACGTGGCTCCAGGACTGTTTGGCTTGTGTTAAAATGACGTGTCCTGTTGACCCCTGACCCCGTTCCCCTCCTCCTCTCTTTGCCGTCTCTTCATACGCCACTGGAGGGCGGTAACAGGGGACCCCTCTACCCCTGCCCTTAAGCTTGTTTGACAGCAGCATTCACATCATTAGAGAGTTCCCATTTAACATGCAAATCAGACGGGCCATGGGTGTGAATGTTAAACAGAAGAAGTAGGTTTAAGGTCCACGACTGGAAAAGAACTGCAGTTAGTGAAGACAATGAGGGGGGGGGGGAATATTTAAATCTACATTTAAGTCCAGACTCAAAACTCACCTCAACTCACAAGGCAGCTTTCCTACCATAAAAAAACAACAACAATATTGTATCATCATCATCATCATCATCATCATCATCCTCATCATCATCATCATCATCATCATCATACTTATAGTAATGATGATGATAATAATACAGTAATTATACAGTAATTAGAATAATATAATGATAATGATGATGAGGATGATGATAATGATAATAATACAGTAATTATAATAATATAATGATAACAATGATAATAATAATGATGATAATGATAATAATACAGTAATAATACAGTAATTATAATAATATGATGATGATAACAATGATAATAATAATGATAATGATAATGATGATAATAATACAGTAATAATACAGTAATTATACAGTAATTAGAATAATATAATGATAATGATGATGAGGATGATGATAATGATAATAATACAGTAATTATAATAATATAATGATAACAATGATAATAATAATGATGATAATGATAATAATACAGTAATAATACAGTAATTATAATAATATGATGATGATAACAATGATAATAATAATGATAATGATAATGATGATAATAATACAGTAATAATACAGTAATTATAATAATATGATGATGATGATGATTATGATGATGATAATGACGATAATAATACAGTCATTATAATAATATGATGATAACAATGATAATAATGATAATGATGATGATAATGATAATAATACAGTAATAATACAGTAATTATAGTAATATAATGATGATAACAATGATAATAATAATGATGATGATGATGATGATGATAATGATGATAATAATACAGTAATACAGTAATTAGAATAATATAATGATAATGATGATGATGATTATGATGATGATAATGACGATAATAATACAGTAATTATAATAATATGATGATAATAATGATAATGATGGTGATGATAATGGTGATAATAATACAGTAATTATAATAATATGATGATAATAATGATAATGATGGTGATGATAATGGTGATAATGGTGATAATAATACAGTAATTCATAATAATAAAACATTCCCTCCTTCCTGATTTCAATGTTTTGAAATCTGCTCTTTTACTTATTCAGTTTTTATCACCTTGTATTTTATACTTTATATTTTAGTTGTTCCTTGGGTGAATGGAAAGGCACCTCTTAAAAAATTAATAAATACTATTAGTTCTTTTACTAGTAGGAGTACTACTACTACTAATAATAATTCTTTGCTAAAAAAATAATATTACAAGATTTTTTAGTTTTGAGTTAAGAAGTAGATGTATATGATATATTATATTATATTATATTACTCAAAAATGAGGAAAATACAAATGATAAATAATGAAAATGTCATTAACTTAACATAACAATATACCAAAATGCACTTTTTTTTTCTCACGTAGAGTTTAATATAATTAATTTTTTTATTTAAAATTTTTTAATTAAACCCAGTTACACTTTTTAGAGTGTAGAAATTAGAAAAATATACTTGGTAAATTAGATTTTTCCAGTGTATAAAGACATTATGTGAAAATATTCAGATACATATTATCATAGTTGACCTGTGTGAACCATGTGGGTACATGTCTCACACACATATTTTCAGAATGTGTGTGTGTGTGTGTGTGTGTGTGTGCTACATGTGCCTGTTTTAAACTAATGTGGTTTCCAGAATGTTCCCTTGTTTGTAAGTGACCATGGTCCACATTTGGACTGGGTGATGGTCCAGAAGGACGGCTCAGATGTTCCCAGACATGTCAGTGATGCTTCTGGACACAGTTAACATATGGTTTCCTTTTGGCTCAGTCCAGATGGAACCGTCCTGTGTGAATAGAACTACATGTTAAAGTCACTAACACAGGTTTCCCACACTAATGCAATGAGGGTCTGGACCCCCACCACTTTCACAATTGAATGCATTTATTAACACTTGTATTATGTTTAATTTTTTTTTTACATTTAATTAAATATGTGATTAATTAATTAAAATTTTAGATAACTACATAAATATGTTAAATGTCATTAATTTATTGAAATACCAATTAATTTTAGGTAAAAAAAACATTATTTATTGCACTAATTAATAATTTTATATTCCTTGGGATTTATGGAGGACTAAAACTGGCAAACTTAAATAAATACATGATGAAGTAATTAATTAAATATATGATTAATTAATTACAATTCAAAATAACTACATAAATATGTTATTAAATGTGTCATTAATTTATTGAAATACCAATTAATATGAGGTAAAAAAAACAAAAAACAAAACATATTGTTATTTATTGCACTAATTATTTTTTTTTTTTTTTACTCCTCGGGGTTTATGGAGGACTAAAAGCGGCAAACTTAAATAAATACAGAATGAAATAATTTATTAAATATGTAATTAATTAATTACAATTTGAAATAACTACATAAATATGTTATTAAATGTGTCATTAATTTATTGAAATACCAATTAATTTGTAAAATACTTTACATTTCTAATCAAATCTCAACCACTGGGCTCTAATTCCTCCTTTTGTATTTATTCCTGACATACAGTACAGATATTTCAATGAATTCATGGCTTTAAAGTTGTCTGAAAACATGCCTCTTTTTTCTTTCTTTCTTTTTTTTTTTTTAATATAATTTAATACGTGATGTTTCCAATTCCTTTCACCTAACTTTCATAATCAGTCAGCAATAAGCTCTATAAACAAACACAGGATATTGCTGATATATTAGACGACATATTAAAGATGCAGTGAATCATATCCTGGAGTTGCACAATAGTTCCCCTGTCAAACCTTGGTTTCCACTGAGGTTAACTCTGATGATTGGGTTTGTGGTGGAGTCAGGCTGCCGTTAGCGTCACAGCTCTGGTGTGTTTGACTTTTAACACTGACGCACTGGCTTATTATTAGGAACCACTTTTCCCTGTTTCATTTGGGCATTCAGTGTTGCCTCAATAATTATTTGACTCACTGTAACTGTTAATATCCTGCTAAATCAACAGCAGCATGTTATGAGTTAGTGCCCTGGTTTAAGCCTGTACCATTTAAAATAAAAAATAAAAATCAAAACTCCAGCTGTTCTTCAACCGTTTGGTCTTTTTTTTTTTTTTTTTGTAAAAGTAACACCCTATAGTTTGGACTAAAGTACCTACACACATTTCACCATGTATTAAAGGAGTCATTCCATGGTTATTTCATTAATATTACTGTGTTCTCCATTGTTATTGAATACATTGTGTGTCGGTTCCATTTAAAAAAAAAAAAAAGTCCGGATTGCTGTTTTTGCACAGTAGAAAAATTACTTGCTAGCGGTACTTCCTTATACATGTCCATGACACGGTGACGAGGCTTAAAGTGCTCCCCTCTGGCTCTCCATGTGTATTTACCTTTACCAGAGTAGCAATCAGCTAGGTTTTGTGCCGTAGCTTGTTCTGAAAACATGCAGGAAAAAAAACAACAAAAAAAAAACTTTTATTT